>PVIW01000603.1:290251-442630 GCA_004026585.1 Noctilio leporinus
GAATAGGCCTTCAGTGGTCAGGGGGAAAAGGGTTGGGGGGAGGGGGGAGGCAGAGGCAGGGAAGGGGAGCAGCTTAGACAAGAACCTAGTAGAAAGGAACCATGGACATGGACAACAGGTGGGATTGACTTTGGGGGGAATGGGTGGGTGGGGAGGGGGACAGAGGAGAGCAAAAAGGGGATGGATGTAATACAACAACAATAAAAATTTAAAAAATAATAATTAAGTGCTTCCTGATTGCATAAGGCAATGCATTTTGCCTTGAACATTAAAACACTTTTTATCTGAGAATTTGGTGATACCTTCTAGAGATAATTATGGAATCTGCAGAGTTTTTTATTATTGTTTTTTTTTTTCCAAAAGGTAATTAATTGCTAGTGTAGTTACAAGTGTTATGTTAGTGTGTCAGTGTTCATTAACTATTGAGGAACATGAACTTTTAAGTTCATTTAAATGTCTCAAAAATTCTTGGGACCTCTTTATCCATCTTGAACTTGAGCTGTGAATAAAATACTTGTCTGCTACTGGTTTCCCTCTCCTACACTCCCGAGCTCAGCAGGTGGCTGTGTCAATAGTTCTCTCTCCAGCTTGGATTCCACAGTCCTTTGTTTCATTTTAGTCTTGCTAATACTTCACGCGGTAGTCATTTTATTGAATTCAGAAATCATAGTCATGGAGAAATCAAATTGTTTTCTCTGGGCGCTGTACATGGGTGAAGAAGTTCCACAATTGAGCTAAAAAGAGTTCCTGGACCCAATCTGTGTGTGTGTGTGTGTGTGTGTGTGTCTACACTAACAAGGAATCTTCAGACACCCAGTAAGATGACAATTTTTAACCTAGTGTTTATAGTGAGATGTTTATAGCCACTTTAAGACATGGAGGTGAAGATATTTATTATTATAGCAGAAGTTAATATATAAACAGATTGTAGTGTTTAAAAAGAATCAAATAGGAGGAAACACTTTGTGAAGTAACACTTGTCATACAAATTAAACTAAATACAATGGTGGGAAACTTGGTAAATATACCTTAGTTAAGTGTTTTTTTTACTCCAAAGCATTTGCTACTGGTTACCAGCATTAACACTAAAGAGGTTCTGGTACCAATCTCATTATGTGTGTATGTGGAGGCTTCCCCACACCAACCAGCAATTCTCTGACTCCAGAACTGATAATGTTCATTCTGATGCTACTCAGAAATAGAATCAGATTCCACAAGTAAACAGCGCAGTCCTATAGGAGGGCCCTCCATTTCACACACCCAGGCTGTCACCTGTGCTGCTGACCGGGTGGCTGTTAAGTCAGAGGTTCCCACGACCCCCTCTTTGGGGTCACAGAATTCAAGAAAAAACATTGACTTACTAGATTACTGATTTATGACAAATGATATAAATCAACAGCCAGGTGAAGAGATGCATAGGGCAAGGTCCCAAACAAAGGAGCTTCTGTCCTCATGGAGCTTGGGGCCCGGCAAGGTGCTCACTGAAGCATTGTTTCCCAACATGGAAGCTCTCTCATCCAGGACCGATGACATCTCCTTTTGGATTTTTGGAGGCTTCCTTACATAGTCGTGACTGACTAAGTTACTGGCCTTTGGAAATTGCTTCCAATTCAGGCCTCTTTCTTGTCCCCAAAGGTTTGGAGGGGAGGGTTGGAACTTCAAGCATTAACTCTAAAGTCACATGGTTGGTTCTCTTGGCAATGGGTCCCTATCCTTGGTGGGGTCCAAAAGTCGCCTCATTAATTTAACAGTAGACACCACTGTTACTTTTATCTATAAAGAAGTTCCAGGGTGTTTGGGAGCTCGGTGCCAGAAACTGGATAAAGCATAGATATATATGTATTTCATACTATAAATCACAATATCACATAGGTGTATTGGAAGGGCTGTGAAGTCAGTCACTCATCTCTGGTGCTTCATCAGCTTACCATCCTACTCTCCATATTAACTCTTTCAGTTCTCCTCTCCAGATTTCCAAATTCCTTTTCTTTACTTCCAGCATATGGTTTTGCCTTTTATTTTACAGGGAAAAATAGAATCAGCAGAGCAGAACTAACCCAGCTTCTTGCTATCAAATTGCACACCTATGTGCACCTTGCTCTGGTCACTTCCTTCTTCCTATTTTAGTGGACAAGGTCAGTTCCTGCCTGTGCTGGATCCCAACCCCTTGTAGGGAATCTTGTACAAGCTTTTTCCTGCACAGATAACTGCTCCCTTTTGTTCTAGTTCCTTCCAATCAATAATTAAACATGGTCAACTCTTCAGCTTCTTATAGCAAACCAAAACCCCTCCACCCAGTAGAAGAGATACAGCAGGGTAATACCTTTTTCCCTTCATAGCCAAATTTTTAGAAAGTTTCTATATGCAAGCTTCCCTTCCTGATCTCATCTCGTTACTCAATTTACCACAAAATAGCTACTAGAATTACTGAATAATTTTACTCCTCAGCTTGCCTTCTCAGCAGCATTTAAACTTTCAACACTCTTGTTCTGTAGGCTTCTGCAAGAGCACACACTTGCCTTGTGCTTTCCTTTTTGTAGTTTTAGGCCCTCTGTAATCTCCAGCATGAGCTTCTCTACTTCAGCCTATTAAGTGTTGCAGTTCCATGTGGTTGTCCTAAAATCCTCTTCTTCTACTGTGCTGCCTTCCTGAACAATCTCAGTAGTCCCTGTGGCTTTGGTTGCTTGCCTGTCTTTGTCTCATACATTTTTATCTTTAGTCCAGACCGCTCTTCTGAACTCTGGATTCATGTTATATCTGCCTGCTCATCACCACCCCATGGGTTTCTTGAGAATACCTCAAACACAGCATGTTAAAAATTAAATTTGTGCTAGCTCCATTTTGTGATCCCCAGATCATTTTTGTTAAAAAAAGTAATGTAAAAATTCAAGTAATTTTATTCAAGAATACACATGAAAAATGTAACCTCATATCCCAGATCCCTATCTCATTCTCCAGAAGTCATCACTATCACTACTTTTTATATTCTTTTCCTCTCAGCAAATTCCCATGAATGCCCATCCCCTCCTGATCAGTATTTTTTACACAAATGAGAGCACAATATACTCTGTTCTATACCTGCTTTTATCATTTATCCTAGAGATCTTTCTATATCAGTATTCTCTTCTATGATTACAAATTTAATAGATGGATGTAGTTTGCTACATGAGTTAACTCATGTTTGTACTTGTATTAGCTTTTGTATAAAATTGCCAGTCTCTATGTCTCTGAGGTTTTTGTTTTTTTTGTTTGTTTTGTCTATTCATTTGTTGCTTTCCTTTTCCTATCCCACATATCTCTGAAATCATATGGTTCTTGTCCTTTCCTGCCTGACTTACTTCATTTACTGTGCTATGAGTCATTTTTGGCCATTCTTTGTTCCTTATTTCCAAATTCAACAGAAAGCCAGATCCTCATGTATTTGCCTCCATGAATCCTTCCCCTGTCCAGAACTTACCTCTACAGCCCCTGCTACTCTTTTTCTATTTTCCTAGCAATTTCATCCTTTTTTTTTTTAAAGATTTTATTCATTATTTTTAGAGAGAGGGAAAGGGAGAGAGGAAGAAAGGGACAGAATCATCAATATATGGTTGCCTTTCACCTGCCTCCAGCTAAGGATCTGGCTGGAGACCTGGCTTGCCACTGGGTTATGTGCCCTGACTGGGAATTGAACCAGCAACACTGGATTTGAAGGCCAGTGCTCAGTCCACTGAGCCACACCAGCCAGGGCACATTCTCATCTTTTATTTGGCCACAACAGTAGCTTTTTTTTATTTTTAAATCTGGTTATGACTCTGTAATCCATTACCCCTTTATAATCAAAGAGAGGTCTTAAAAACAAACAAATAAAAAGCTCCCACATTTGTGGCATTCTACCTAACTAAAGCTCTTTGATGGCTTCCTAGAACACTAGAATAAAATTTTAAAATTCCTAATGTAGGCCCATATGATATGGTTCATTTACCTCTTGAGCTTCACCTGGTATGACAGTCACCATTTTTCCGTGTAGTACAAGCATACTGGACTCCCATTTTCTTCACCAAACTAAGCTATTTGCCACCTCAGGGCCTTCATATTCTGCCTGGAATGTTCTCCCCTCATTCAATTTTTTTTTTTCTTCAGTGCATTGGGGCTGACATTGGTTAATAAGATTATATAAGTTTCAAGTGTACAGTTCTATAGTACATTATTTGTATATTGCATTGTATGCTCACCACCCAAAGTTTAGTCCCCCTCTATTGCCATGTATTTGACCCCTTTATCCTCTTCATTCTCCCCCTCCTGCCTCTCCTCTGGTAACCACCCTTTTTGTGTGTGTCACTGAGATTTGTTTGTTTGTTGCTTTTTGTTTTGTATCTCACAACCCACGTTCTTTCACCTGGCTAATTCTTACCCATCTTTCAGAAGTCTAGTCAGATATCACTTCCTCTAAGAAGGCTTTTTAAACCCACCAAACCAGGGTGAATCCTATTTACACACGTTCATGGCATCTTTCAGGGGAAGATAAGCTGGAATCAGTTCTGTGCCAACTTTTGAAAGTGGTAACCCAGAATGGAATACTTTTGGGAATACTTGGTTTTCCCTCTGCCCCACTGTGTAAAACTCTCTTGCCTAATTTCTTCTTTACCTTTTTCTGTTACCATTCAGGTAATAATACTAATTCTTTGCATCTATGTAGTACTTTCATCTTTTCATATCACTCTTTTTTTTATATTTTCCATTTATCCTTAAAACAACTCATTAAGTATCTAAGGCAGAAATGTTAACTCCATTTTACTTATGAAGAAACTGTGATAATGGAGAGCATATGTCTTTCATGCCTGCTCAGGTAGTCTTTCCGCAATACCATTTTGCCATATTAATAACATGAACATATACCTGAAAAGAATTGTTGAGGGACCAAATGTTAATAGTTTGATTTCATAAGATTCTTCAATGAGTGCATAACATGTTCTTCAGCATTAGTTTTAAAATATACGTATTTCTTTAATCTAGCTTGAAATTCAGAATCACCCCTTTTTTGAATCACTCAGTTGGACTGACCTTGTACAAAAGAAGATTCCACCACCATTTAATCCTAATGTGGTAAGTATATATCAAAGTCCTTCCTTCTAAAATAGTGTAATGTAGAACTGTAGCTCATCATAATTTTAGCAAAGATCTCAAAACCTTACCTGAATGAAATTGAATCAGTACATAAATATTTGTGAAATATGTCATTCAGGGTTGTGTAGTAGGACCGATAAATTCAACATGACCAGAAAGATCATAGTTATATTAGACTGATAAAAATAATCTTCCAGTATAATAATTGTGGAATGTTTGTCTGAGCATGAATAAGAAAGATGAGCTCAATAGGTTAAACAAAGGTGAAAAGTACAGTAATTCTGAGGTATTATTTTCACATCTATAAGTCAAATATTTTAAATAACAACAATGCATTTCTTTTAGATTGATATAAAACCAGGTACAGGTAAGCATTATTAATGATAATGTAAATTGTTATATCATTTTTGGAAAATAGTAAGCAGTATTATAAAAACGTTTATGTTAACTTGTTAAATCTACTGATAGAAACATTTTACCTAAAAATAATTTTTATTTGAAAGCAGAAAAGCTGTTCCAAAGACCTGTTTACAATTTAACAATACTGACAATTTTGGGAAATAAGTATAACAGTAGGGAAATTATTATTAATCATGAGGTCAGTAATGAAGTTACTCTTAATAGCTTCCTATGTATAAGCACATATACTTTTTATGCATTGCAATATGTAACTTATTCTTCAAATAAGCTACCAAGTTACAATTACTGTTCTTAATATACATACTTATTTTATAATTGGAAATTCAAAGATGTCACATAGCTAGAGTGAAAAGTAGCAGAGCAAGGATTCAAATCTGTGCCTAATTCTAAAGTTACTATTCTTTCCATGCTTTTGTATGGTCTATTGCCATTTCATGTTAAGTAAATTATAATAATGATAATAAATATAAAAATGAGTAGACACTGGGAAAATCCTTATAGTAGTAAATGAGAACATGGTAATTATAATTCTTGTGACATGATTACAGCATTAAAGATGACATACAAGGACTGAAAGAAAATATAAACCAAGGTCAATTTGAGGTTGGAGGATCATAGGTGTATTTGATTTTCTTTTATTTAAAGTTTTTGGTATTGCTGTGAAACTCTTGAAATACTTTTTCTTTTTAGTAAATTAGAGCAAGATAAGGAAACCACTTCAGGAAAGTGTTATTTAGGCTATTCATATTTTATTAAAATTCAACTTAAGTGCATAGCACATGACTGGTATGAATAGGTATGATATTGTACACCTGTAAGCATAACAGTTTTTGTAAATTGACTGATTTCATGTAGCTCATCCAGAAGTAACTGTTTCAGATATGACTCAATTAGGGACAATTTCAAGTCATTTTCTCTTTATACTGAGTGTCCTACTGAGTTTCATTATTCTCAAATAAATGCGTCATCAAGCACATTAAAGAGTTAGGGATGTCTCCTAAGCACCACTGAAAATGGAACCGGTGTTGACTTCAGACTCAGATAGACCTCCAGGTTTGGATCCCTGCTCTTCCATGACGAATTAATTAAACTTTAAAGCAAGATCCACAACCAAGGAGCCATAGCCATAAGAGAAAACAATTGGTAAATAGGATCATAAAATTTAGAAATGTCTGCATGAAGAACAAAATGGAAAAATTTCCTTACTACATAAAACATTTTTATATGTCAATGAGAAAAAAAGACCAACAACTAGGAGAAACATAGACAAAAGACACAAAATATGCAATGACAGAAAAATTAATAAGATGCTTTTAAATATATGAAAAGATGTTCAAACTGACTGACAAAGAAATGCAGGTTCTAATAAGTTACTTTTTTTACCTAACATATTAGCAAAGATCAAAAAGTTATCCATAGCAGGATAAAGTAGATATTCTCATTCACTATTCTCAATACTTACATCCTTTTACTTAACCCTGTGACATACTATTATTTTACACATAATTCTGATGAGTGAACTTAGGCACAGAAAATATTATGCAACTGGCCCACAGTTTAGTTCAAGTTGCAGAACTGGAGTTTGAGTACCTTGAAGACAGAGCTCTCCCTCACTTCTAACATAATAAATCCAGTACTCTCCCTATCAATACTAGCCATGGACATTCCCAAAATATTTACAGAGTCAGGTAAGAGAACATTTGTCATCCTTTTTTGAGCATCTTCTACATCTCAGATTCTGGGAATTTTAGGTATTAATGCATCAGATCCTCACACCAGCTTTTAACAGGTAAGTGACAGTATTCTTATTTTACAGAAGAGGAAATAAAATCACACAGATAAAGTAGTCTATATAAAGAATTATAGCTAGCCAATTTCACAGCCAGAATTCAAACCTTAGTCTTATTGCAGAGCCCACACTTCCTAGTGTTATATGTAAGAATTTGATGACATTTTATATAAAATTTCTAGCATCCATTTTCCTCCGTAAAGGAATTTCTCATATAGAAGGATAGAGCGTTCTAGGTTTCCCAGTCTTCCCTCTGCTGTTCGTAGACCTGCCAGGTGAACTCTGTCCTTAGCTCTGTCCGCTCTGAATCCCCCACTGCTCACCTCGGTTAGACTTGGTGACCTGAACATTTTAAAGCTTCCCTTTCCCTCAGAGCAGAGCTAACGAGAGCTTCAGGGATGGACTTTCACAGTGATTCACCTGAATTTGTAACCCAAATTTTATCTGTAAATACATTGGAGAGTGATAGGCCATGTGCTTGTTTCAAATTCGTAAAAGATGAAGAAACCACTGCCTTGGAGCCTAAGCAGACACTTATGCCTCATTCCCCAGTTTCCTGGTCCCCGTGGGCCTTTAGAGCTAAGGGTGCAACCTTAGCTGAATGACTAATAACCTCTGTGACACAAGAGTTACCTTTCATAGTTTTACTTACACTTCCTTGTTCCTTCATTAAAAGGCTTCACTTACCCGGAATTGAGAAAGCAGTTAATGGAAACTCAAATGCAAAATGCTGTCCTGAAAATTTACTGCCTTTCTACCCATCACCTTTAAGTTTAGAGACGGGTCAACCCTCCAACTTAAAGGTGATGAATAGAGAGAAAGGCAGTAAATTGCAGAGACTGAGATTGAAATGAACATAGGTGAGGACTCTGTTATGCTAGCCTTCCTCACCCTTCTGTCTCCTCCCCACAGCCAACAAGAACCTTACCTTTTTAGAAGGACCTCACCTAAGTAAATAAAAGCAGAAAATATTTCAAAGCATGAAGGAATAAGACATCTGAACTTGCCAGGAATAAATATACAAATTCATAAAGGGTTTCTAATGAAGAACTAAATTAATGAATAATAGTGAATAATAGTATTCTTTTGCTGTTTTAGGCAGGACCAGATGATATTAGGAACTTTGATGCTGCATTTACGGAAGAAGCAGTTCCATATTCTGTGTGTGTGTCTTCTGACTATTCTATAGTGAATGCCAGCGTACTGGAAGCCGATGATGCATTCGTTGGTTTCTCTTATGCACCTCCTTCAGAAGACTTATGTTTGTGAATATTTTGCCATCCGGAAACCGTTGAGCAAATATAAACCTACATACAGATGAGACTGAAACTCCTGTTTGTGTGAATATGTTCAAATATGTATAACTAGTGCCTCCTTTTTACATGTAATGTTAACAGCTATGAAAAATGTATTTTCTGCTGTATGCAAGAGAATAGGGCATTTCAAAGAGCTAAGTTTTGAATTAATATTTGTATGTTTATTAAGCTTATTTTTAAACAAATTTTAAAGGCTATTGTTCTTAGCATTAACTAACCTATTTTTAAAGAAAACTTTTTTGCTAATGACTGTTTATTCCCTCTAAGTTTACACTAACATCTACCCAAGATAGATTTTCAATAGTCTATTTTGGTTCAGTTAATATATATTAATGCCTTTGTAACTCTACTTTGACCTTTGTTCTCCGATCTGAACTATGCAATTGGTACCTGGTTATTTAGAAGAAACCATATATGTCTATAAGAAATCACTGCTTGCCATAATCAGTTCTTGGTGGGATTAAAATGTAAAAGCAGAGTTAATACATTGGCTGCTAATTAGCACTTTGAATAACTGTTCATACTGTAGATTAAATGACAAAGTAACGAAAAGAAATCCTTTGATTTTTAAATACCATTTAAATTTGTGAATTATTTTTCCTCTGGAGTAAATGTAAATGTTTAAATATCCCAAAGATCTGAAGGGAATAAAGTACTGCTGGGGTTTTTTGGTTTGTTTTTTTAGCTGGTGGCAAAATAAATGTCTCTGCGTCATGTGTTTCTATCACAAATACATTCTGTTTATGATCTTTGGTCTTTTGAATGTTTTAACATACTAAACAGGTGTAAATCTTGGTATTTAGTTTTTGAAATAGCTTTTCACAACTGTCTTCCTAATGGTTTGATAAATGAAAACTACTGAGCTTTCTAGAGTATTTACCTAATTGAGAATTAAAAAGTAGAATAGCAATTCTGGATCAATATAAATGTATATAGTTTCACTACAGTGTAACAGAAGTTAAAAATTATTCAGACAGATGCCAGTCTTATGTATACTAAAAAATGTGTGGGAAATAGACCTGAAAATCATACTAAAACCAACCAATTTATGTACTTATAAAAGAGAATAATAGCTCCATAAAACCTTTAAAAAAAAAAAAGAATGCTTATCCTGGAATTCTGATTTTAAGTTCAGAGATTTTCAAGTCATGTAGGAAACAGTGTGAAAGAGTTAAGTGAACCAGTTTATTCAAAAATAAGCATTCCACATATTTTATCTTGAGAAAGAAATCAAAAACCATTTTACACTAATACTTTTTGGCTCAAAAATGTTCAACAGAATGAGGCTAGGGGTTTGCTTTTCTTTGATTAATAATATTTACATTCAATACACTGTAAATGAGGTGAGACTTTAATAGCAACATTGTAAATAATTTGGGTTTTTTGGCACTACTGTAAGTTCTGCTTTTACACAAAACTCTCTGCTTATTATAAAGCAAAAAAAAAAATTAGTTTCTTGTATGATTATTTTTATTCAGCCACACCTTGTGGAAATAAGAGGAAGAAACTAGGCAAAGAACATGTACAAGTGACCCACAGACATGGACTGTGTGTGGGAAATGACTAGGAGTGATAGCATGGGTGTGGGTGGAAGAGGGCAAAGAGGGAAAAACTGGGACAACTGTGACAGAATAACAATAAATGGTTTAATAAAAAAAAGAAAACTGCCAAAAAATTAAAGTGCAATATTGTATATTTTAAGAGTAAATTTAAAATAGAATGATGTTTTTACCTCCAAAAAGTTCAAATCTTACATAGTATAATAAAAGTAGCAAAAGATTAATAATCACCTAATGCCTGTCATTTTAAATTAAAATTGGCAGATCAAGTTATCACTACAAAATGAATTATATACACACAAGTGTGTGTGTGTATGAGTGTGTGTGTGTGAAGACAAGTAAAATTTTAAATATTTGGACACAAAAATTACTAGATTATTCCATGGGATTGCTCATTTACATGAAAGTGTACATAAGTAGGTTTCCAGTGTCTTGAGTACCTGGAAGTGATACGCCAAGTTTTGTGTGTAAATGAAATCAATTTAGAGCAGGGAGTGCTACATAGCTTTGTTCAAAGGATTCACTGCTATACAAAGAATGACTTTCTTTGCTGTCCACTTTGTTCTCCTTTACTCACCTAATGCTGAGAAATTGCTGTAACATCCCTGAGACTCTTTCAATTGGAGATTTTTAAAAATCCCCATCCAAAGACAGGTTTTACTGATTTCAGAAGGAGGAAGGGAGAGAGATGTGACATAGATGTCAGAGAGGTACCTCAATCAGTTTTCTCCAGTGCATGCTATGATCAGGGATCAAACCTCAACCTTTTTGTGAACAGGGCAATTCTAATCAACTAAGACACCCAGACAATTGGAGATTTACATCATTTATTTAGCAGTTTGCATTTATTTTTAGCAATATTCTATAATCACCCATTTGTCACCTTTTAAACATATTCCTTAGTAATTGAAAGCTTCCTTACACAAGTATTTCATTTTGCTATTTTTTTACATTACACCTATTTTTACAGAGGTAATTAAGTCAGAAAGAAGTATAGCTGTCTCAAAATGTAACTTTTTGGTTATTCAAAGTTAGGATGGTGGAGAATAAGGAAACTACACAAAGAAAAAAGTCAATACAGAAGTATAACTTCAGCATGATACTTAATAGCAATAAGCTAATCAAAGGGTCCTGTACTAAACTTCACTACAGAACCCCACTTACTGAAAGAACCAGGCATAGTGATTTAAGAAACCTTGCATGCAAACATGACTTAGGAGTTGTTGCTGTAACTTTTCTTTTGCAGGAATATGTGTCATTTTGTCTAATGCATATTCATTTTATTAGGGAACACATTTCTACTTCAATATTAGTTAAATCTCTGTGAGAAAGTCTACAATGTTTTGTCAGTATTTTAGCATTTTTATGTTTTATTAACTCATGGAATCCAAAGGCTTATTTATATACAGGGAAAAACTTCAAATGGTCAGATTTGATCTTGTGTTGGATTTTTTTTTTTTTTTTTTTTTTCAGTTCTTTCCAGATAGTAGTTAACATGGCCTTGCTGTGTTGAATTTTTCTCTTGTGCCTCAGTGATAGTAATAACACAACAGTAACAGTTTACTTTTGTTACTGATACATTGATGGTCAACTCTATCACCTAATTTACTTCAGTAAGATATCCCTTAGCAGTATGCTTCAATTAGGTATCAAGTTTTACATATCAAAAGGAAATAAGCTGTTCTTATTTATAGGTGACATGAATATCTTTGTAGAAAATCCAATAGAACTTTAAGAAGTTCTGGAACTAGCGATGATTATAAGCGAAATTGCATGATACAAGGTTAATATACAAAAACAACATATACCAGTCATAAAATGAAACTTGAAATTAAAAACACGAGCCCCGCCCAAGCAGAAGTCCTAACAAAACATGTAAGATCTAGGCAAGGAAAACTACCTTCTTTCTGTACAGATTTCCCTATTCTCAACGTTTCATTTGAACAGAATCACAGTGCCAAGCAGCATCGCTTTCTAAAAGCCACTTAAAACCAGCATGGGAGCTGGTGTCGGGGTTACTGGGTGTTAGAGAGAAGGGGGATACTCCTAAGCCCACTTGCGGGCTCCTCCGGCAGAACCCCTAGCACACTGCCTGTCAGTGCACTCTGGACTTGCAAAGCCGCGCATTTCAGTAAGGACGAGCAAGTGGGCTCCCAGCATTCCGTCATTCAGCCCAGGTTAATTTCCACATTCCAGCGAGTGTTTTTCTCCCAGGCGGACTCCTGCCACATCCTGTTGTTCCGACCAGGTTGGTTAGCACGTTCCACCCTGGCTACCCCCGCCTCTGACACAGACAATATTTAGCCTTGGGTGCCTGCCTTCTGCTTGGAATAGTGTTTTCAAGTCTCGTGCACGCTATGGCGAGTATTGGCACCTTGTCCCCTTTTATGGCCAAAGAACTTCATTATATGGATATATTACCTTTTATCCACTTCTTTTTCCTCTTAATAATATGACGACCATTCATGCATACATTTTTGTGTGAACATATGTTTTAAATTTTCTATCTTTGCATAATGTGTAATACTCGTATAGTGACCTTTAACTCAAGGTGGTCCCGGAATGTTGCCCAAATGAACGGCAGCATTTACATTCTCACTGGGAAAGTCCTTAGTTTTGGGGTTATTTTTTTGGTTTGTTTTTAACCCGCACCGTAGTATGTGTTCACTGATCTGAGAGACAAAGACATTGGGGTGGTAGAGAAACAGGGGACTCCTCCTCCCCATCTACGGCCGGACTAGGGCTGGAACCGCAACCTTCGTGTTGCACTCCAACCCACTGGAATGCCCAGCTCCAGCCTTAGGTTTTTTATTTTCTAATTTATCTTTATTTTTATTTACTTTACGCCTTCAGCTTTTTTTTTTTTTTTTTCACCACAGACGAGCAACATTTGCCTGTAACAACACGGACAATCAATGATTCTTTCTTTCCTCGGCTTTGCTTTGCGGAGAGGGAGCCGGAGTGGCCGAGGTGGACGAAGCGCAGCGCGGGCGGCGGGCGGCGGGCTGGGAGGCGAATCCCGGCAGCCCCCGCGCCTCCCGCAACGGTCGGAGGGTCCGCGCCTGCGCCCTAGGGTCTCCCGGGCGCCGGGCTTGAGGGGCCCGCGCTGGGGGCGGCTCGGTGGGTCCGAGAGGGGTGTAACCCCCCGGGCGCTGGGGTCCGCAGTGCCGAACTTCGGCGCTGTGGATGGAAGAGGTCCTGCATCCCAGGCTGTGAGGCTGGATTCGCCTGGGGCCGCTTTGGCTGTGAGGTGTTTCCCTGCGGACGCGGCCGGGAGAGAAGACGAGACCCGCTGCTGCTGGAGGAACCGACGCTCGGTTCTCTCCTCTGTGAGGAGCCTGATCGAATCTTACCCGCGTTCGCTTCTTTGTTGCCCTCCGCGGGCTCCCCCACCCCACCCCACCCCCATCCATGCCGGGGACCCTGCTTCGCGTAGATGATACCCGGAGCTTTATCGCCTCCTTGTTTGAAAAGCTGCTCAGTGCGTATCTGGGCGCCCCACGGTCCCGTCCGCGTCAGGTACATCAGGTGAACGTCAGCCTTTCCCTGCTCTTCCCGAGGCTCATTATTTCCATGGCAGCAGCAGCAGCCGCCCACACCAGTTTTGAAAGTTTACTTAACAGGCTGGCCACCAGGCCCAGTATGAATGAGATCTTTATAAACTGTCTCGAATCCATCTCCGTTCCATTCCGTTCCTAAAGCCCTAGTTTGGACCGTCCATCTTTTAGGGCTGTTTCAATAACCAGAAACTGATTGTCTTCTCCCCCTTTATTCCCACCCGTTCTCCACACTGCCCGCATGCACTGATTTCCAAAATAAACTCTGACTCTATGACTTACTCCCCTGTTAAGGACGTGGATGGCTTCTCGTTCTCTTTGCCTGTAAGCTTTCAGAACCTGGCTGAGCCTCTCCCAGTCATTTCATTATCAGTAGCCTCCCTCGTTCCGCCCCAGAAATCTTGTTTTAATGAAGCGCAGGTGCAGTGTCCTGATCACGGTGTACACTTTGGTTATTGTGCGAACTTATGACACAGAAGTGAACTCTGAAGCCTTCCCCCTATACCGAGGAAAAAAGGATAGTTTCCCTTAGCGGCCTGAACCCTAAGTATTAGGGATATGGATTCAATAATGTAGATCTGAAAATAGGGCAAAGGGGAGGTTATACCTGTCTTTGGAAAACTTTCCCCTCTTCTTCACCTCTCCTCCCGTCAGGAAAAATCTGACTCATCTACCAAATGTCACCTTTAAAAGTAGATTTCATTGCTTCTCTATAAACCCGTGTTAAATCAGAATGTCCTGTAACGTTAGAAAATAGTATGACGCCCTACACATGGATCACCCCAAATTTTATGAGCCACTTAATGTATGTTGTTCCTTTTTGTGTTCCCTAGAATTATAATTTTTACGTATCTGTCATCTCTCACTGTACTCTTTCTGAACAATAAGGACCATATTTTACACATCTGTATCCCCAAAGCTCAGTATCCAAATTAATAGAAATGCCCAATAAATTGACAACTCCTTGAAAGCAGGATCCGATCTTGATCATTTTACTCATAGCTTGGAGATCTTTAAATACACATTTTAATTTATTTTGATTCTAGGTGTTTCTCATCTTTTCTACGAGTTTCATCATTGGTAGTCTTTACCAGCTACTGTGGTTTAATCAATTAGTAAGAGAAGAATCATTAACTAGAAGAAAATGGCAAATCTAAAAATGAAAGAGGCAGCCCTTATCTATCTTGACAGAAGTGGAGGGCTCCAAAAGTTTATAGATGATTGCAAGCACTACAATGGTATGTTCTAAAAAGGTGACTTTATTTTAGAAACTTTAAAAATCTACATATAATTATCCTCAATTTTATATTTGTGTATTTTTACAGATTCAAAACAAAGTTATGCTGTCTATCGATTCAATGTTTTAATAAATCCCTCTGATGTTGTCGAATTAGATGCTGAACTTGGAAATCACATTTTACATCAGCCTTTAAAAGCTGCTCAAGTTTTTCAATCAGTAAGTTAAAGAAAGAAATAACTCTATGCCCCATGAAATTTTTGGTAACTTTTGTGTTTGTTTAAATCACAGGTCTGTTTTATTGCTGTTAAGACTCTCTCATTAATTGGACAATTACAAACTGAAACTCAAGTAAGTTTTAGTTTAATTTAACAAAGAAAACTAATATACAGTGCTTTTAAGATGACTCATCAATATTTTAATTTTTTATTTAAAAAGTACATTTTTCGTGGGGAGGAGGACGGAGGGGAGCAAAAAGGGGATGAATGTAATACAACAACAATAAAATTAAAAATAAATTAAAAAGTACATTTTTCAAAGTTCAATGGAATATCTTATATATGCTTCTTTGCTTCCTGTATTATCACTTATAACATTAAACATTTTGATAATAAACATATGCCAAAATAAAGAGATGAATACAGCAAATCTTCATACATCTGTCACTCATATTTAATAATTTACAATATTTTTCCATGCCTGCATTATCAACATTTTTCTGAAATATTTTAAAATAAATCTAGATACTTTAGTGTCAGCCTCTAAAAATTGTGGCTATTTTTCTTACATGATCACAATGCCATTATCACGCCTTACAAAAATAATAATAATTCATTGGTATCATTATACTATCCAATCCATATTTAAATTTACCCTACTGGGTCCTCAAGAATGTCTAATGGTGAGTTTGTTCAAATCAGGGTCAAAACAAGGTTTACACATTATAATTGGTACTTTTACCTCATTAAGCCTTTTCATCTAGAGCCATTTTCTTCCCCCTTCTTTTTTATATCATTGATTTTTTAAAATATTTATTTGTTTGTTTGTTTGTTTAAGAAAGAGGGGAAGAGAGAGAGGCAGAGAGACATCAATGTATGGTTGCTTTTCACTTGCCTCCAGCCACAGACCTCACTGGAGACCTGTTTTGCAACCTTGTTATGTGCCCTGGCTGGGGAATCGAACCTGCGACCTGTGGGTTTGCAGGCCAGTGCCCTATCCACTGTGCTACATATATCATTGATTTTTTAAAGAAACTAGTTAATGGTTCTGTATAATGTCTCATAATCTGAATTTGTCTGGTTATGTTCTTGTGCTATTTAAGTTATCCCTTTATATCCCATATTTCTGGGAAATAGAAGTTGGCTTTAAAGACTTGCTTAGATTCAGACTCATTTTGACAACAATCTACCATAGTCAGTTTCATGTATTTCATACAGGACTACATTATGGGAACTATACTACCAATTGTCCCAAGTTTGACAATTCCATAAAAGTTCCAGTGATGTCTCCAGATCCCTCCAGTACACAGTCTCCTATCAGCTGTCACTTAATGGTTTTTGTAGCCATTGATGGTCATTGCTGATAATCTATTATTTCATTAGGAGTTACAAAATTGTGATTTTTTTTAAACAATAGCATCCTTTCAGAATTTACTAGCTAAAATTATTCTGTAAGAGAAATTTATTTCATTAACTACTTGGTTACTCTGAAATACAATTTGTAAAAGAAAAGCAGAATAAGTGTTTGATTAGTTCCTTTTATAAATTTTCAAAAAGTAATAAGTTGAAAGCTAACTTCTATTGATCACCAATAATTTTTTTTGTTTTGTTTTCTTTTTCTTTTAAAAAATACCATGAGGAACTCATGAATTTTTTAATATATCTGATATGTTTTAGTAAGTTTTTGTCACTCTTTTTGATGCTTATATTATCCTACTTTTGGTCATTGGTAGTCCCTTAAAGTTCACTCCTGTCTCATTTGTACCCATCCCATTAGCTTTTTATAGCTCCCTTAGTTTCTAGTACAAAGAGATGTATCAAGTCTATCTGGTGTATTTTCTGCCCCAGCCCTGGAATGAGCCATTTCCCCTAAGGAACCCTGTTTCCTTGTACTGAAAAATTACATTTAGCAATCACAATCTGAGCAGAAGTGCTTCTTGTTCTTGGATTGTCATTGTTTTATATCTTTTCAGGAAATGTAACTTTTTAAGAAAAAGTTATGAGTTAATAATGATGTTTTCAATTAAAATGTAAGATTATAAGGGTTTTGCAACTTTAATTGTATATTTCAATCTCATTTTTGATTAAAATTTTTATTCCTAATAAAGTACTAACAAATCATTTACTTGGTTTACCCTACAAATATACTTTTATATTTTAGTGAAAGTCCAATTGGATCTGCAGTTTTTATTAATACCATGTTTATGTTCTTATTAGATTAACATAGTGCTGAAGTTAACACATTTACCTCCTCTGCCAAGTTATAGTCTTAATTTTTGTGAGTTTCCATTTGATTATACATCTGAAAGATTTTATGTGATGCAAGGAATTGTGATTGCGATAACAACTATAACCAAGTATACACAAGGTGCAAGATTTCTTTGTTCGGATGAAGCATGCCCTCTTTCAAAAGGTAAATGTTTAAATATAAAATCAAAGCATTATCACTCTATAGTTCAATCCTAAATCATGTTTACAATTAGTTATAAAATATTCACAGAGTAAAAAGAATGTTAGAAAATTTGGTGTCTCCCAGTGTTTATAAGTTAAATGCATTTTTCCCTTTTCTCTCCCACCCACTAAACAGATACCCTTGTCTTGCTGAGGTACTTGTTTTTCTCACATTATTTCATGAAAGTTTGTTCATGTTGTTCCCACTCCATGTAATATTCTCTCTCAACCCTTTGGCTTAACTTCAGTTTAATCTTTCTCCAGGATATCTTTCCCATTCATCCCCACCTCTCGTTGGGTTGGATGCTCTTCCTCTCTTCTCTCTGAACACTCTGTAAATGAATACTGCATACTGAAGTTATCTGTTTCCTATTGCTGCTTATTGAAATTATATGTTTAAGTGTCTATATCACCAGTTTTTTAGTACAGTGTTTGGCAAGAAATAGCCATGCAATAAATGTTAGTTGAACCTCCCTGAATCCACACATAAAATTGAATTAATTATCTTTGAATTAATTAATTTTAAAAGACTGAAAGTGAACAACTAAATCCAAAAGCAAATTTAGCTTATTTTTTTTTCTTTTTTTTAGGATTTCAGTATATAAGAGTGCATGTGCCTGGTGCTACAGAATCTGCAACAATAAGAAATGACTTTTTGTGTAATCTGTGTTCATCTTCACTTCAGGAAGACAGAAAATTTAGAGTACTTGGTGGTAAAAATACATTTACATTTTAATTTCAATTTGAAAAGTAGTGTCTGATATTTTAATGTGGAAATTAAATTGAATGTATATCCTAATAACATTCTTTTCTGCTCTTTGCCTTAAGATAAACAGATAGTTGAAATAATTACTGCAAAGGCACTTCATGCTTTTCAAGGATATTCTAACAACCAGTCTTTTAGGTTTCAATCTCTTACAATTTTCCTAAGAGGTAAGTTATGTTTGAACTAAAAGCAAATTGCTATAAAATACCTAAAATACATAAATGACTGACTTAGGCTTTTATATTATAAATGGTTCTTCTATACAGTAGTCCCCCTTTATACATAGTTTCACTTTCCATGGTTTCAGTTACCCATGGTCTTCCATGGTCTGAAAATATTAAATGGAAAATTCCAGAAATAAACAATTCATAAATTTTAAATTTCATGTCATTCTAAGTAGCGTGATGAAATACCCTGGAATATAAATCATTCTTTTGTCCAGTGTCTTCATGTCGTATACATCCCCTTCCTGTTTGTCCCTTACTAGCCATCTAGATTATCATTTCAACTGTCAAGGTATTGCAGTGCTTATGTTTAAGTAAGTAACCTTTATTTTTCATAATAATGCCATATTAACTTCTATTATATACATATGGTTATAATTATTCTACTTTATTATTACTTACTGGTGTTAATCTTTTGCTGTGAATAATTTATAAATTGAATTTTATCATAAGTATGTATGTATAGAGAAAACAGTATGTATATAATTTGGTACTGTCTGCACTTTCAGGCATTCACTGGAGTGGGGTATTACAGCATATCTCCCCACAGATAAGGGGGGACTGCTGTAACTTAAGAATGATAAGTTGTTTTATTCTTGAATATTTTAAAGAGTCATAGTTAGCTACATGTCAATTATTCATTTAGTCATACAGTGCTCACTTAAAAAAATGTTAGGACCTGCTGTGTCCCAAACACTACACTAAGTCTCAAAGTCATGACTATGGTAATGATCTCCCATTATTCTATGTGTGTGTGCTCTGTTAGTATTGTAATTATTGTTTTAGAATGTAGGCTTCATGAGGGTAGGAACTTAGATTTTTTTTACTACACATAGTAAAATGTCAATAAATATTTGTTAAATAAATGAATGAGCATTGACATATGATTAACTGTTGAGAAGCCCATGGGTAAAGACCTGTGACTAGGCAGAATCTGCCACGAAGGAGGAAATTATCTTCAGTATCAATCACCTAGGAAAGAGGTGAGAAGCCAGAACTGTGAAAATGAGGATATGGCTCAGCCTCTTTTCTTGGGTTAAAGGTAGAAAAATTAAACTGTTCAGAAAGAAGGATCTTGAGTGTCAACCATCTATAGGAAATTTACGAGTTAAGAAAGTAGAAACTCAAACAAGAACTCTTCCCCACACTCTGTCAGGGATGAGGCAGGTATGTAAGCCTAGATGATAATAGTTAATTTTTACATAGCAGTTACCATATGCCAGGCACTCTTACATATATTAACTCATTTAGTCATAGCAACCCTGTAAGGTTCCAGTGTTATTTTCATTTTGCAATGTGAAAACAGACACAGAGAAGTTAAGTAACTTGTCAAAGGTCATACAACTGGTACATGGCACAGCTGTGATTCAAACTCGGGCATTCCAGTTTCAAAATACACATTTTTAACTACTTAATTCTATGTTACAATATATAAATATAAGTGGCTATCCAACTTATATTTTAGTAGAAAATGCTTTCTTCAAATAAACTCTTGTGTAGGACCCAAATAAAATTTTAAAAATTAAATCAATAAAAGCAGGCTTTTGGGGGTTTAGGTCAGAAGGAATAACCAGACTTCCCAACTTCTTGCATTCCTCTTGACCTTTCATTGACCTCAGGACATACCCATCAAACTCTTAAGATTCCATGGCACAGTTGAAAAACTGTTTATTTTTATTTTCCCCTTTTAATTCCTACTGTATCATTTAGTTATTTTTGTTGTTGTTGTTGCAGTTTGTTTGTTTGGTTGATTGATTTTAGGTTTTTATTTTCTCAATTATTGAGCCTGATTCTTCCCTTCTAGGTCTACAGGGTACACCATTATGCTCTCTGGAACTTAAAAAAGCAAACAAACAAACAAAAATGCAAAGAGAAAATAAAAGAATTAAAAATAGAGATCACTGATCTTCACAGAGAGAAGTTAATCTCATTGTAAACCTTTTTTCCATAGCTTTACAACTATCCAACTTCTAACTGTGTAATGGAGGATCAAGATTTTTGGTGTGTGGACTTTTAAATGAGGTTGAACTTGTGCAAAAACATAAGTTTTTAATTTGCCCAATATGTCGGTATGAGAGAGGAACCTAGTATAGTGCAAAAGGGTAGACTTTGGAACTAAGCAGACCTAGATGTGAATTTCAGTTTTGGTTCTTACTATTTAGCCTCAAGCAAGTCACTTACTCTCTCAATTTCTTCACATATAAAATGGAGATGACAATATCTATTTTATAATTTTAAACTGGGTAATGTATATCAAAGTAGCTTGACTATATTCTAGACAGCAATAATACTTTCTAAAATTATTTTCTTTCCAAATAAAATATTATATTTATAAGGACATTTTTATATTCTTGTCATTTAATGCAAAAATATTTCATCTTAAATAGGATGATCTTATTTTTCATTTTGACTGTGTAGGAGACTACCTAGTTGTTATGTCACATGCTTCTTGAAGTTAATTCATCATTGCCTATAACTATAAAAATTTATCAGCAATAAAATTGCCTCAATTTATATTAGTGCCATTCTGTATGGCTATTATACTAAACAAAAGTAAATACTTAACAACTAACTCAACTACTGAAATGTCACTAGTTCTAGATCTTTGAACCCTTTGATCATGTATGTTTCATTTATTGAACACATATTTTCTTTTGTGTTTAATAATTTTAGATGAATCAGTGAATAAAATGAATATAGGAAACGAGTATAAAATTATTGGAATTCCAACCTGTGTAAAAACTTTACAAACTTCTGTTTGTATAGAGGCAAATAACATCACTTTTTGCAACCCAAAAGGTAAGGGAAATATATAGTATATATATTAACAAATATTTAATTTTAAATACATTTGTTTAGGAAATAAGTTTTGGCTGCATATATGCTGGGCACTCTTCTGAGCACTAGGGATACAGTGATCCAGGTAGTTAAGGTTCCTACTCTGACATCAGATGATAGTCAGTAAACTAATCAATAAGATAATTTCAGATAATAAATTCTATGAAGGAAATGAAGTGGGAAAATATAGAACCTTGTCCACAGGAAATCTTTTATTTATTTATTTTGCTAAACCTTACTATTATTCTTTTAAATAATTAGTAATGAGAAAAATGTTTCAGGGTGCTAAGATTTAAAGATTAGTCAAAAGGTTTTTCTATCCTAACCTTTACTTTCTAGCCTTAGATGGTTCTTAGCTTGTGAGCTGAGAAAGAGAGCCCAATAAAATAGCATCCTTCTCCTCATCTGAGTTCTGAACCAATTGAGATGAGACAAAATAGTAAGGCAGATGGGGACCAAAATACCATCTTTATTACTGTCAATTTAGTATTTCTTTAACAGTTCTAATATGAATAAGCACTGTGTAAACAAAGGTGGAGAGCAGACCTACACTTTTAATTTGGCACCCAACATTGTCTAAGTGTAAGAAAGACTAGTTAAATCTTGAGTAGAGTTAATTTTTTTAAAGAATTCCTAGATAAACATCTGCAGTAATAGAAGCCCAAGTTGAATTTAAATGTAAGTTGATTCTAGATACCTCTGCTTATCTTGAAGAGAAAGCTTCTTAACAATAAAAATGTAGAAGAAAGAAAGGCACTAATGAACAATATGCATTTTAGTGATCTTTTAAATATTGCCTGCTGTGATGAGGTGTTTCAAGATGTATTGATTTGGTAGCAGAACATGACTTATATGAGGTGGAAAACTGCTTTCTCATGCTGATCTCCAGAATTAGGCAGATTTAACCACCCAGATGTGGCAAGAGCTACAATAAGGTAGGCCTTTCTTTGTCCATGGGCTTGAATGAGTAGAAGAAATCAATGCTCTATGATGGTAGCCCAAGAGGAAGGAGAGGAGGACTGGGTTATTATGTGCATAGCTGTTCCTCCCAAACTGACCAATTTGATTAAATCACTCGTTCCTTTCAGGAGTTGGACACAGTGAGGGAGTGGAGGTCTAGAGTGTTAATGTATAGTACAGTACAATGCTTTCAAAGTAGTAGAGTATAAATCTTTTCTTTTAACAGCAATAGTCTGCTTTTTAGCCCTCACTGAAGGTAATATGATTTCAAACACAGAAATAAAAAGCAAACACTATAATACAGGAGCCCTATAATGTGGCTTTTCTGACATAGGTCTTAAAAGGAAAAGAATGAGGGATTTGCTTGCAACCCACAGTCAATCTATGTGGAGACTTGAGGTGACTGTGTCCTTTCATCACATTTCCTGGGATACAAAATGATAGACCAGAGTGACCTCCATAATTTAATATCATTATGAGAATTTGAATGTGGCATTATTAAAAGAGCTGTACTTTAGATAAATAAAATTAGATATCTAAGTTTTTAACCCTTTTTAATGTTTGTTATTATTTACTTTCAGTTCCTTCAGGAATTAGCGACAATTTCAGGTGTCTCCTCTCTTTGACTGCGAGCTCACACTGGAAGTTTACAGCAGTACTTACCAATATCTTTGCATCACACATTGTTCCTTCTGGGACTTACAATTTGCTCAAGCTCTGTTTGCTGATGAGTCTAGTACAGACGAGTGACTTTAAGAAAGAAGTGGAAGATTGGCTGGATATTTTAATTGTGACAAGTGATTCTCTACTTGTAGAAAGGTAAAAATACATGACATGAAATTTTTCAAATTATAACTTGGTCATAGATTCAATTATTTAATCCTTTCCATAAGCATTGTTACAAGACAAATATTAGGATCTATCTGGACAAAAATTTATTTAAATAAATTTTTATCAAAACTTTTAAAACATGAATTGAGAAATGGGATGTTTGCTTTCAATATTTTGAGAATCTAACCATTTAAAGTTCTAACCAATTTCCCCACTCAGAAGGCATCATTCTCAGGCTTCCTTTTTCCCCACCCCTACCTTAGCATTTTGTCTTTGTACTTTGTTTTCACTTTTAAATAATCTTCCCTTCAAGAGCCAACAAACCATTTTCTTATTTTTCTTTAAGATTCCATTCAGTACCTGGATGGTACTGACTCACTGTACCCAAATAATGAAACAAATTCAAAATTTTAATGTTGTTGCTCAAATTAAATTGCCATGTAAATACAGCACAAACTACTCCACATTGCACCAATTAAATTTTCCCATGTAACCATAAGAGTATTTGCTTCCTCACAACCTCACTAAAATTTTTCCATTTGATTAATGGAAAATTGTATTTTATTTTACTTTACATTTCTTTAAGTGGAAATAAGTTTCGGTATCATTTACAGTTTGTTAAACACTTCTATTATTTTCATATGAAACTCCTTGACCATTGTTCACTTTTCTATTAAGTTGTTTATTTCTTACTCATTTACGATACCTGTTATAAATTAAAGCCATTGTCTTCCTGTTTGTCATAAACCTTTTACTTTTCCTAAGGTATTTAAGGCTGTGTGGTGTTTTGTTTTGTGTTTAGGTAATGTTTATATACATTGAAATAATAAAATTTTAAGTATACAATTTGATGTTTGATAAGTGCATCTACTCCTATAGTCATCGCCATAGTATAGATCATTTCTATCACCTCAGAAAGTTCTTTCATGCCTTCTTCCAAATTGTTTCTATCTCCACAGGTGACTTCTGTCACCATAATTTCCTGTTCTTGAACTTTATATAAGTAGAATCATACAGTGCACACTCTTTTTTTAAAAAATTGATTTCAGAGAGAGGGTGTGAGGAAAAGGTTACTTGTATGTGCCCTGAGCCTGAGGAGATGGAAACCACACTGTGGCATATCAGGATAACGCTCTAACCAACTGAGAGCTACGAGGCGTACAGTTCAAACTCTTGGATCTAGTCTTTCACTCAATATGTTTTTGAGATTGACCCAGTTGTGTGTTATTGTTTTTATTGATGAAAAATATTGCATTATATGATTATAGCAAAATTTAGTTATACATTCTTCTGGTGATGAAGATTTAGATTTTGTAAACATTCTTGCACAAGTCTGTCTGTGGAAATGTGTTTTTATTATCTTGGGTAAATATACTAAGGAGTGGAAATGCTGTGTCATAATGTAGGTATATATTTAATTCTATAAGAAACTGCTATTTTTCTAAAGTGGTTGTACTATTTTGCCTCTTTACCAGCCAAGGCTCCAGTTGTTTCTATCTTCATCAACACTTGATGTTGTCGGTCTTTCCCAGTTTAGCCATTCTAGTGTGTATGAAATGGTATGTCATTATGATCCTAATTTGCATTTCCCTGATGACTACTGATTTGAGCTCTTTTTCATGTGCATATTGGCTACTCACATATCTTTTATGAAGTTTCTGTTCAAGTCCTTTGCTCACTTTTAAATGAGGTAGCTCTAAATGTGCATTCTACAACATACATATGTGTATCATGACATTTTTCTCCCAGTCTAAAACTAGATCTATTTGATGCATAGACTTTTTAGTTTTTGATGATATCCAATTTATTATTTTCTAATATGTTTAGTGTTTTATGGATTCTGCTTAAGAAATCTTTGCCAACCCCATTTTTACATTAGCTCTCTTATCCATCACAAGCTAATTTTTTACGATTCTGCACATAAGAATCATCTGGGAGAAGATATATATATCCAACACCCACAGTTCTCATTTCCCTTCTTTGGGGTGGGCCTTGGCATTTGGAATATATTAAAACTCCCAGCCCTAGCTGGTGGCACAGTGGATAAAGTGCCAGCCTGCAAATCCAAAGGTCACTGGTTCAATTCCCAGACAGGGCACATAACCAGGATGCAAGCCAGGTCTCCAGCCAGGTCCATAGCTGGAGGCAGGTGAAAGTCAACCATCCATTGATGTCTCTCTCCCTCTCTGCCTCTCTCTCTAAAAATAATAAATAAAATCTTTTTAAATAACAAATAAATAAAACTCTCCAGGTGACTTTAATGTGAGTTAGGTTTGAGACCCACTGCACTTAAGGCTTGCAAGTTTCTAAGTTTCACGTCCTCATTTTATATATCTTCAAACTAACATCTACATTCCTTGGAATGGCACATATAGGAGACATTTTATAACATCTGCTTATCCACATTTAAGGGATGCTGCTTCTCCCATATTTGCTCTGCTTGTCTATGTTTAGTCATCATAGCTGATTGTACCAGCAAGCTATGATTTCTGTGGCAAGGATTTGAAAGCTAAGCTAAGATAATCATATTCTTTTCTTAGAATTTAAATTAGAGAAATAAAGAGGCTGAGTCAGTTGGCAACAGGAATAGAAAGCAAAAGAATGTATCAAGAGTTACCATGAGGGTGTGATGTTTAGTGAAATAAGCCAGGTGATGAAAGACAAAATACCATATGATCTCACCTAATACAGGAACCTAGTGAACAAAACAAACAAAAGAGCAAAATAGAACGAGACATGGAAACAAGGAACAGACTGACAGTGACCAGAGGGGAGGGAGGAAGGGTAGAAGGGGAAAAGAAGGGGAAGGATCTAGTCAAGAAACCAGTATAAATGATCCATGGATATGGACAACAGGGTGAGAATTAACTGTGGGAGAGGTAGGGAGGTGAGCAGGGCAGGGAAGAGCAATGGGGGAAGGGGGAACAGAACAAGTGTAATAGGACAACAATTAAAAAAACATAGAAACAAAAAGAATTACCATGATACAGAGCTAGGCAGCAGGAATAGTCATGATGGGCTATTGACAAGCCTAAATGCAAAAATTCTGAATAAATGAAAGAAAATAATCGATAAAATAAGGAAGGCCCAGTTCAAATGTCATCTCTCTGTATCTTTCTCTGATTTACTTCCAGGAAGAAATAATACTCTCTTATGGATGATCTCACAACATTATTTTAGTATCACATTGTATTTTAGTTTTTGTTTATGTCTCTCTCTCAGCTGTGTGCTTTCTAAGAACTAAGTCTTATATATGCTTTTATCCCTAGCTCAGTAAACATTAAGTCAAATCAAATTTGATTATGTAGCTGTTATACGTTATTGTTTCTGAAAATCAAATATTAAATAATAATAATGAATAATTTATTTTTCCCTAGGCTTTTGAATTTTAGTATAAGCCTTGTACCCCGTGGTGTACGTCATCCAGTCTCTACTGAAATTTTCCCTACTCTATCCAAAAATAATTATGCAACGGGAGCAGTTAGCGTTCAAGCTGGCAGTGCTATGCTAGCTAAAGGTGGTATCTGCTTTATAGGAGACTTAGCTTCACACAAAAAAGATAAACTTGAACAACTTCAAACAGGTAAACAATGTATTTTTCAAATAATTTTCTTTGTTTAATATTTTTTAAATATTGATTTTTAGAGAGAGAGAAAAACATGGATTTCCACTTATTCATGCATTCATTGGTTTCATCTTATATGTACCCTGACCAAAGATCAAACCCACAACCTTGGTGTGTCCAGATGATGCTCTAACCAACTGAGCTACCCAGCCAGGGTGTCAAATTAATTTTCACCCATTTAACTTACAGTCTTATTAGTGTCAAGGAGTTATTGAACAGTTAAGATTGTATTGTACTTAGGAATTAAGGAATATTAAATGACATTCTTCATTTTATCTTTATAAATAAAAATGGGAGACCTGAATGTGCAAATGTACACAAGTTTTAGCCTTTGCTCTTAGTTGTGCTAAAATGTGAATTTGTATTGAACCAGATTTACTTCCTTTTCTTGTCTTACTGCATTAAGTAGGACTTCCACGATGATATGGAAAAGCAGTAGTGAGAAGAAACATCGTTGTTCCTAATTTTAGCAGGAAAGCTTTGAGTTACCTCTTTCAAGTTAAAGGAGTTCCCCTCTATTTCTAATCTACTGAGAATTTTTAAAAGAAATGGGTTTTGGATTTTATCAAATGCTTTTTCTGCACATATTGATGTAATAATGTGATTTTTCTTTTATAGCTTGTTGATGTTAAGGATTATGTTAATTGATTTTCAAATGTTGAGCCAGTTTTGCAAACCTAGAATAATGTCCACCTGGCTATAGTATGTAACTCTTTTTATGCATTGTTGGACTCGATTTGCTAATATTTTGTTGAGGATTTTTAAATCCATGTTCACAAGAAATATTGGTCTGTAGTTTTCTTATCATGTTTTTGGCTGGTTTTGGTATGAGGATATTATTGTTGGGGGCAGATTTATAATTAAGAATATTGACTGCTTCCCAGTCAGGGTCTTATATTCTTGGAATAACAACAAGAATGTGCAGCAATGCTCTCTCTCAAATCAATAATTCTCTTTTAAAAATTTTAGTTTTAAAATGGCAATTACCTCTGTTACACTTTTTTGGATAACAGTTTTATTGAAATATAATATGCACACCATATAATTCATCACTTAAAATGTACAATTTACTGGTTTTTAAAATATTTATGGAGTTGTTCAACCATCATCACTGTCTGCTTTCAGAACATTTTTAACACCCCAAAAGGAAACCCCATACTCATTAGCCAATCACTTCCCCAACCCCCTCTCCCCACAGCCCCTGGCAACTTAATTTGCTTTATGTCCCTATAAATTAGTCTGTTCTGGACAGTTCATATAAATGGAATTATACAATATAATGTGATCTTTTGTAACTGGTTTCTTTCACTTTGTACAATGTTTTTGAGGTTCAGCTATGTTGTAGCATGTGTCAGCACTTCATTTCTTTTTTAAAAAATTCTGATAAAATACGTACAGCATAAGATTTACCATTTTAATCATTTTTAAGTATATAATTCAGTAGCAAAAAGTACATTTACAGTGTTGTGCAACCATCACCATTATCCATTTCTAGAACTTTTTTCATTACCCCAAACAGAGACTCTGTACCAATTAAACAGTAACTCCCTATTCCTTGCTACCTCCAGCCCCTGGTAATCTCTATTCTACTTTCTCTCTCTATGAATATGTGTATTCATAGAATGTCATTCCCTTTTATAACTGAATCTTATATACATCACACTCTCTCTATGAATTTGCCTATTCATAGAATCTGATTTCCTTTCATAGCTGAATAATGTGTATGAGGCCCAGATTTTCATTTTACACTAAGCCCCATAAATTATGTAGCTGGCCCTGGTTACTAGAATGACAAAAATTAAAAATATTGACGACTACCAAAGTTGGCAAGGAGGTGGAGAAACGAATTCTCATATATTGTTGATGAGAATATAAAATAGTACACTATCTTACAAACTGCTCTGGCAGTTTCTATAGAGTTAAGGTTACCTTTATATATATTTACTTTATGACCCAAGAGAAAGAAAAATATGTATAAAAAAGACTGTTACCATGAGTGGAGAGAAGACTAACTTGGGAAATGTTTGGGAGATAGAATCCTAGAAATAGGACTGAATTCATAGGTTGAATGGTTATAAGGGGTGAGGGATGGGTAGAAAGAATAGAATGTTGTCCCACTTTTTTTGTTTGGCTTTAAGTGGATGGATAGAGATACTCCAGTCATGAATAATGCATGCAGAGATGTTTAAGAAGTGATTTGGAAGCCCTGGCTGGTGGCACAGTGGATAAGGCGCCAGCCTGCGAACCCAAAGGTCTCTGGTTGGATTCCCCAGCCAGGGCACATAACCAGGTTGCAAACCAGGTCTCCAGTCAGGTCTGTGGCTGGAGGCAGGTGAAACGCAACCATACATTGATGTCTCTCTCCCTCTCTGCCTCTCTCCCTTCCCCTCTGTCTAAAAATGATGAAATACAAATCTTAAAAAAATAAAAGAAAGAAAGAAAGAAAAAAAAAAGAAGTGATTTGGCTTTGAACATATTGAATTTGAGATATATTTTCCCTTAGTCATTGTAGTTCATATTCCCTCTCAATCTTTTCCTCTTTCACATCACACAAAAATAGCCCAGTTTCTATCATTGCTTTTCCACATAAAAGAACATAACTTAATTTCAACCTCCATTTTAAGCCTGCACAGAATGACCAGCCTTCTTACCTTCTGCCCATTCTGCCTAGTCATTGACCACAATTCTAGATACCTGCTTCTCATCAAGTCACAGGACACATAAACATTCAAATATTTTTTTTTTGCCTTATTATTTTCATGGCATATTTTCCAAGTTAGCTATTTATATCTTGTAAAACAAATTTACTTGTATCTGTACTATCTAAAGTTTAGATAGCAAGCTTCTGCATAATATTTGTTATTGATTTGTAGATATATATAGACCAAAATGAACTTAAATAACAAATGGGTATTGTCTTTGGCTTAGTTATGGAAAGCAGAAGCATCACAGTATATATCCCTGGAAAGAAGTTTGGGGATGATATTGATCAACAAATGACTTTTCCAATTCAGTGCAGTTTTTGGTCTTTCATTGATATGGATTCATCTTCAAGGAAAAATATGCAGAAAACCAACACTCTAATTGGTCAGATGGTAAGGTATTTGTATATTTTACTGTTAGAATGCTATTCAGGGAATTTAGCCACAGATTTTAATCTTAGTTCTTCTATTTTTCTCACCATTTTGTTATTACCCATATCTATACTTAATTGGGTGCTAGAATTATATAATGACACAATTTGAAAACTTTAATGTTTTTTAAGTCATGCCAAGCAGTTACCTGCTCACCAAAAATTGTTATTTGAATTTGGGAGAGAATAATGTATAAGGAAATACTTAATAAAGAGCATTTTTGTGCCCTGGCTAATGTGGCTCAGTGAATTGAAGGCCAGTCGGGGAACCAAAAGATCTCCATTTGGATTCCCAGTCAAGGTACATTCCTGGGGAGTGGGCCAGAACCCTATATGGGGGCATGTGCAAGAGGCAAACAGTCAATGTATTGCTCACACACATTGATGTTTCCCTCCCTTCCCCTCTCGCTAAAAGTAAGTAAATAAAATCTCTAAAAAAATGTTTAAAGTATTTTTTAAAAAGAGCATTTTAAAATATTATTACCCACAAAGTTCTCATGATATTTAGGAATTCCTTTATAAATAATTAGTAATAACAAGTCATAGTTATTATAGTTATAAGTATATAATTTAAGTAAATATTCTAAATATATGACTTTTAATTATTTACGGTTATTTCCAAAGTCGTCATAAAAATGCCTGAGTTTGATGTTTACATGTTACATTTTTGTTTGATGTAGGATTGCAGTTTGATTCCAGCTAATCTTGTAGAGGCATTTGGATTGTTAATTAACTGTAATGAATCATCTCCTTGCCACCCACTCATTCCTACTGTGCAACATACTTTAAAGAAAGCCATGGATCCGGAAGGGCAGTTTTATTTGGCTTCTGAACAGTTCACAACAGAAGATTTTGAAAAGGTAAAGGTAGAAAAAAATGATTACCAAGAATACTTGTGCTAATGTTTCTCAACTTAAATACAACTTTCTTTGAGCATTGAGTTTTCTGTATTTGGGATTCTTTTATTCCAATTTGATTCTAGCCTTTAAATATTTTAAGGACATTCCATACAAAATGTTTAGGATTATAATTAAATAAACTATATAAGGACATAGGTATTAAAATGTTGAGTTTATTCTTTGTACCACTATCCAAATCACCACATCATAAAGAATCTTTTTTTTTTTTTTAAGATTTTATTTATTTTTAGAAAGAGGGGAAGAGAGAGAGGCAGAGAGGGAGAGAGACATCAATGTATGGTTGCTTTTCACCTGCCTCCAGCCACAGACCTGACTGGAGACCTGTTTTGCAACCTTGTTATGTGCCCTGGCTGGGGAATCAAACCTGCGACCTTTGGGTTCGTAGGCCGGCGCCTTATCCACTGTACTACCAGCCAGGGCAAGAATCTTAATAAAATAATACAAAGTAGATTATTTCTATGGAAAATTATGATGAGAGGCTGTATATATGTAGTTATTTACCTTTTACAGTTATTCAAAGGGATTTTCTTTATATGAATGCCTTCAGCATTTTGACTTTAGGGAGTATGATCATGACTCACTAAATCATTTTTTTAGTATGTTAAGTATATTGATTACGCTGTTACAGTTGTCCCAAATTCTTTTTTTTTTTTTTGTATTTCTTCAAACCTGTCACAACAAACTATCCCAAATTCTTTTTTTTTTTTTTTTTTTATTATTATTTTTAGAGAGAGAGGGGTAGGGAGAAAGGCAAAGAGGGAGAGAGACATCAACGTATGGTTGCCTTTCACCTGCCTCCAGCTACGGATTTGTCTAGAGACCTGGCTTGCAACCTGATTATGTGCCCTGGCTGGGGAATCGAACCGGTGACCTTTTGGTTCATAGGCCAGTGCCTTATCCACTGTGCCACCAGCCAGGGCTTCCAAATTCTTTTCCTTTGCTCCCCTCAAACCAAGACCCTCTTTCCTTCTGCAGCCCCACCCCATCTTAATTCACGTCCATGGGTTGTGCATATTAAGTTCTTTTATTTCACACTTTCCTCTATTATCCTTAACTTCTCCCAGTCTATCTTGTACCTGCCAATTATTTTTTCCTAATCACTGCACCATTTCCCCATTTCACCCCTTCCCCCTCCTAATGAGCCCCATACCTATGATTCTATTCCTATTCTGGTTGTTTGCTTAGTTTGTTTTTATTTTTATTTTTATTTTTTAGGTTGTGTTGTTGATAGTTGTGAGTTTGTTGTCTTTTTAATGTTCATAATTTTGGTCCTCTTTTTCTTAAATAAATACCTTTAACATTACATGTATTAATGGGTTGGTGATGGTGAATTTTAGCTTTACCTTGTCTGGGAAGCACTTTATCTGACCTTCCATTTTAAACAATAACTTTGCTGGATATAGTAATTTTGGTTGTAGGTCCTTGTTTTCCGTCACTTTGAATACTTCTTGCTAGTCCCCTCTTGCCTGCAAAGCTTCTTTTGAGAAATCAGCTGATAGTCTTATAGGCACCCCTTTGTAGGTAACACTCTTCCTTTCTCTCACTGCTTTTATGATGCTCTCTTTATCTTTACTCGTTGGTATTTTAATTATGATGTGTCTTGGTGTGGTTCAAGTTGGATCTAGCTTGTTTGGGACTCTCTGTGCTTCCTGGGCTTGTATGTCTATTTCCTTCACCAAATTTGGGAAGTTTTCCTTCATTATATTTTTATACAAGTTTTCAGTTTCTTGCTCTTCCTCTTCTTCTGGCATCCTGTAATTCAGATGTTGGCACATTTAAAGTCACCCCAGAGGTTCTTAAGCCTCTCCTTGTTTTTATTTTTCAATGTTTGTTTTTTGTTTTTGTATTAGTTGACTGTTCCAGATCATTGATTTGAACCCCGTTTTCCTTCCCTTCACCATTGGCTTCATGTGTATTTTCCTTAGTTTCACCTAACCTAGCCTCCACTTCTTCCCTTCTGTGTTTGCTGTATATAAGTATATCCGTCAAGTCTGTGAGCACTGTATCACCAGTGTTTTAAACTGCGCATCTGTTAGGCTGGTTATCTGTTCATCTGTCAGGCTGGCCATTTCTTTGTTGCTTAGTTCACCCACTGGGACCTTGATCTGCTCCTTTTTTTTGCGCCATAGTTCTCTGTCTCCTCAACTCAACAGGCTCCTGTGTTTGCTTCTGTATCTTAGGGAGAGCTCTTGCACCTGTTACATTGTGAGGGTTGGAGCCTTAGGTATTCCTCAGTACAAGCAACCCGTTTCACCACATTGTCCTGCTGTATATGGGGGAAGGGTCTGAGAGGGAACAATTCTGCTTGCCTAGCACTCGCCCCTTTTCCAGGCACTTCTGGTTCCCATATGGGACTAGCTCCTTTCTAGCTGTTGCTCTGGCCATGGTTCCCAGAGGGGTAGGTTTATGGACATTCCAGGACTGTGGAGGCCTCTAAACATACTCTGATGAGAGACTGGAAGTTTCTTCCTCACAGTCAGAAATAATGTCAGCGCTTTATTCCCTAACCCCACCCCCACCCCCATCTCAGGAACTGTGAGCTGCCTGCTCTGGTCTGGTGCTGGGAGCACTCAACAGATGTCTCTACTGCGACTGTGCTTTCCACTGGTCAGCCACAGTCCCTCTCCCACTTCAGTTGCCACGCTGCCAAACCATGCGCTGCCAAACCACCTCCTCTCGGTCCCAGCTCCAACCCTCCTACCTGTCTGGATGAGTATTTCTTCTTTCTGTCTTTGTTTGTTGGACTTGCATGCAGCTTGATATTCCAGAATTTCTGGTGGTCTCTAGTTTTGAGGTAGGTGACTCCGTTTTTTATTGTAAAGGGAGACATAGCGTGTCTATATATGCCTCCATCTTGGATTCTCCCTTCACTAAATCATCTTAATGTCTTGACATGAAACCATGTGTGGCATATTCCTGATATGATAACATGCGTGGAACCTGAGAGTAGCTGATAAAAATTTAGTAATGATTTTAATAGTTATTAAAGGTACTCAAGCATTTACAAGTGAAACCCTTTTAACTATTCAGAAATCTGTCCACAGTAAAGTATCTGACTAGGATAGATAAAATGCAGGGAATATTGGAAGGGGGAAATCCATGGGTCATTAAAATTTGTTTTCACACTTACTCTCCATATAGACCTATTGCATGGGTAAAAAGCTGAAAGGTGAGGTGGACTTAAAAATAAATTATGAGTATTATTTATTCACATAGATTAGAATAGAAAAAGAACAATATTGATAATACAATAAATAACTTTTTGTTTATTTTGGTATCTAAGAAAAAAGTAGTTTGTCTCTGGAAAATAATATATTAAATATATAGACATACTAATGACCTGGAGAAGTTTTCACTCAGTTTTTCTCTGAAAAGCAAAATAAAAAATTTATGGATTTATTAATTAGGTACTTACTGAATATTTTATATGTATGAGCCTATTTCTGTTTTTTATATTCTCATGAAAATACAAATTTTCTTTAGTTTATCATTTAGTTGAGATAAAAATAAGATACATAAAACAACTGAGGGACCATTTAAGTGCTAAACAGGGTGGTGCTGGCTATAAGTATTTTAAGATTTCAGAATGGAAGAGTTGGGAATATTTCCTAGAGGAGGTGAGCCTTTAGTTTAAGGCATTGTAGGATTTAGATGACAGGAAGAATGGGCATGCTAAACAGAATAAGAAAAGGAGCAAAGACATAAAAAATAGAAACGAGTACACATGGAAGACTATACGAAGACTTGCCTGACTGGAGCAAAATTGTATTATATCATTGGGATTGAGATTTGGCAAACTTACAATAAGCCTTGAACAGCTCAGGTAAAAGTTTATGGTTGATTTGTCAGACTGGAGAGAACAAGTATAGACTTTACTAGGCTAATGAAATAGTGAAAATGATTTACCCAAAGATAAGTCTATCACACCAAACAGATTGAAATGGAACATGTTTCAGCCTGGGTTCTCCAGGAGGTAAACTGAGATGGAGCTTAGTGTGCCATTGATTATTAGGGGGTGCTCTTCTGTCATTACCTGTAGAAGTGAAACTGGAAAGGTGGGCATTCGTGATGCCTGTCACTACCAGAACCAATAGATAGAGACACAGATTGACTCTTTATGGGCACTTTATTTAGATGGCTGGTGATCTGAGAAGATGGTGGGTTATGTGCTCTAAAAGTCTGTCTTCTATCTCCATCTCAGGCTGACCTTTTTTATATGGAGAATGTAGGTAAGGCATTTAGAATTCAGGGAAAAGGTTAATCAGATAAAAGCTGCAATCTAGCTATTTTCCTAGCTCCCTTTCATCTGTTCACTGGTGATTCTTTGTGTCATAGTCTGGACATTTCCTCTCTGGAGCACAATGGCTCAGATAACACATTGATCGCTTGCAATCCTGCTAAGGCACAAAGGTGGAATTGCTTGGGGGTCTCCTGGAGTCTGAGTAGGTCCCATCATACATTCCAGTTCCTGGAATAATAACTTTCTACTTGCATTAGTCACCAAGCCTATTGACTACATAACTAAAGCAGGATTGGACAAGAGTCAAACTGTGGTATAGGCCCAAAGATAGCCTTTGTTGGACCATAGTGAGCTCTGGAGCTAGAGACCCACATGACTTATCCTGCTTCATATAAATAGATGGGCTTTATAGCACCCTCCCCACTTCCACCTCAATTAGTCATTTGATATAGGTTGTCCTGAGGCAATCCATGAAGAAGTTGACAGCTGGAGGCCAAACAGTGACAACACTCCAGTCTTTTTCTGAAAGGGGGATATAGGTGGCACATCAGTGGGCCTCCATAAAGGTTCTGAGTGAGCCTAGAGAGGGCTACTGATGAATTATTATTATCCAGCTCTGAAGGCCTGAAGGGAACTGTGAAGTATAAGAAGAATAAAGAAGACAGGCCATATCTAACCCAGGACATACCCAGATCCTTTAGGAAAGCTATTTATTTATTTATCCCTCCCACCCAATGCAGAAGTTACTTTTAAAATATTATAGTTAAGAGTAACATTTTTATGGTTAATTTTTCTATGAGTTTTAAAAGCAGAAAAAACAACTAGGATTGTTGAAAAGTCTGGAAATTATGTCATTGAATGAAGACTTAAGAAACTGGAAATCACTCAGAAAGAAAAAAAAAAGCACAAAACTCAGATAAAATATTGATAATTATTACTAATGTTGTAAACTTACTCTCTTTTCAAAATCTTATTGAATCTCCAAGACCCACATTCATAGTTAACAAAATGTCTCTCACATTGCTAATGTCCAGTTGTTTTCTTGAAAGGGAAGTAAGAGGGCAAGTTCTAGGACCAATGAGGGAAAGTTACAACGAAGTAAACTGTCAGAGAATTAAAGCTATTCAAAGGGAAATGAGCGTCTGAAGAGTCTCCCCTTTAAGGGTTCTGAGTGAGCCTTTATTCCCATGGAAGCGGACTTGAAAGTCACTTTAATGCATAGCATAGAACATTCTGCACTAAGAAGGAGGAAGAGGTTATTTGGGGAAAACTTTAAAATTCTTAACAATCATAAGACTGTGATTAAAATGCTTGATTATTTTGAGATGGCCTTAGGCACTTAATCATTGTTGATGTAAATAAAATATGCAAACATTTTAAAATAAAATGACAATATACTTTGCATTTTTGCAATATAGATTGTATAATAAAGTCTTTTCATATTTTTTATTTAGCTGTTGGCTTTTGCAAAGAATTTGAATGTAGAATTCAGCTTGGAGGCAGAAAGAATGATTCATGGCTATTATCTAGCAAGTCGCAGAATCAGAACAGATTCTATATGCGGATCAAAACTGTCAGCATCTGCATTAAAATATTTGTAGGTATTCAATGTAAAAATTTTAATCCAGTATTGAGTCTTAAATGTTTGATTAACTTATTTATCTGTTTCATTGGGTTTCTTTGTTTTGATTGCTGGTTGGTTGGTTTATAATTTATCTTTTTCTTTAAAAAAGATTTTAGTTATTATTTTTAGAGAGAGGGGTAGGGAGAGAGGCAGAGAGGGAAACATAATGTATGGTTCCCTTTCACCTGCCTCCAGCTACAGACCTGGCTGGAGACCTAGCTTGCAACCTGATTATGTGCCCTGGCTGGGGAATCAAACCAGCAACCTATCAAACCAGGGACCTTTGGGTTCGAAGGCTGGTGCCTTATCCACTGTGCCACCAGCCAGGGCTATAATTTACTTTTGTTCCAAAAGAATTTAAGGTGACTCAATTCCTTTTGTTATATTCAATATATGGTTTGAACCTCCAGTGATTTGTTTTCACTAAATTAATTTTTATTGGACCCCTATATGTGTCTGAGAGAAGTACACTGGTTCCTAGTAAAAATGATTGTATTTTGAAGTGTGGCTACTTACATTGTTGGGAGGAAGAAATTTCCCTTTACCGTTCTTGGTTTTTCTGGCTGACCTAATAATTAAATCTACTTAAAACAGATTATCAAAAGAAAATTAACCAAGTTTAATTACATAGCATATATGGGAACTCCACATACATGAGATGTTCAGGGATGGAAAGCTAAAATACGAGTATATGACATTCTGAGCTAAGGATGAGGTAAGGTGCCTTGGGGCTTCAGAGGGGAGAACAGTCAGTCATTCACAGCCTAATAAGAGGAGCAATGTTCATTAATTAGATATTTGCCCTGTCCTATAGAAAGGTGGTAAAAAGTTAATATGATGTATAAAATACATACTTATTTGAATGTTGTAATTTTAGATGAATATTAAGTATTACATATACATACATATTACAATATAGAAATATATACTCATATATATTACAATATATAAATATGGATATTCTTTTTGCCCAAATGGAATCTTGCATGGTATATAGGTCTGTCCAGAAGGTATCCAGCCATGTAATATGAAAGATAGAGATTTATTGAACAAGATACAAGATACAAGAAACATTGTATACAGGACAATGATGCCTCAGTCTCCTTCAAAGTAGGCACCTGAGGACCTCACACATTTCTTCCAATTGCTATCAGCTGCCTTGTTGTATTTTCTTGAATCTTGTTGAGAGTCTGTGATCTCTTTCCTTTCAAAGGTGATTTTAGTTTTAGAAAAAGCCAGAAGTTGCAAGGTGCCCAATCTGGGATGTAGCAGGGCTGAGTCATCTGGGTGATTTGATGTTTTGCTAAAAAACTGCACAAGATGTGATGTATGAGTGGGTTCAGTGTTGTGATGAAGCGCCAATCATCAGTTACCCATAGCTACAGCCTCTCAATCATCCAAATAGTTTCCTTGGAGGAATGTTCAAGAGTAACACAAAATTTAATGTGGATTCATTGGCTTACTCACTCAGTCATTTTGAATGCAAGGGCCACACAGTACACATGCTCACTCAATGGCATCAGCTGCCCCCACTGACTAACACAGTGAAGTTATCATTATTCATGCACATTTCAGTCCACTCTCCTTGGCTGCCAGATTAAAACAATATCATGAAAACCATCTCCTCATATTAACAATGGCTGGACTTTTTCTGGACAGGCTTTGTATGTAGTATACTCTCACACTATCAGCACATAAAGAATTACCTCATTCTACTATTTTAATTGCTGCATTACAATTTTACTGTGTTGTGTACTGTATTGTGTACCACAATTTAAACATTTCCCTATTGATAAACCATTTCTTCATTTGATAAAGATTAATGTATAATCTCAAATTATAAAGTAGGACCAGAAGTAAAGTGATCCATTAAATAAATAAATATCTTGTTATAACTGCAATATAAAATAAGACTAGTGAGGGACTGACAGGAAATGTTAAGTATGAGTCTGTAAGACATAAATATGTTTAGTTAATTTCTCCCAACAGTATATTTTATCTTCATAGAGATGAAAAATGCTAAAGGCAAGGTAGAGATCAACTGCAATGTTTTAAATTAGTAAACAAAATTATATAATACTTTCTATTTTCTGAAGTAATACTTAAAATACTGATATCAATACTCAAAGCTTAAAAGTTTTGAAAATCCTACATATTTTCTATTTTCTCAGAGTTTTTTCTCTGTAGTAAAAAAGATATTTTATTTAAACTCACATAGTTTAAATAAACTATACTTTTTAAGTAAATAATTGTACTTTTTCCCATTGGAGAAATAAACCATAGAGGGAAAGATGGGGGTTATGAAGTAGCAAGGTAAATGAATCACTAGTCAGAGGAATCATAAATCTTGAATTTTTCTCCCAGTTAGACAGATACCTAATATACCATCCTTGCTTTTCTAAGGAAGTAGAACTGAACAATACTCACTTCTTTTTTTCCTGAAAGGCTGTATACCTATTCCATCCTGATCAACAGTTTTGTTTTATTTTGTTGTGTTTTAGGGTTTGTGTCTTATTCTTTACTAAATTTTTTCCCATTACCATTAGGCCCCTTATACTCCCCTCTTCTCAGCAATCACAACACTGTTGTCCATGTCCGTGAGTCCTTTTTCCTTTTTGCTCAATCCCTCCACCTCCTAACCCCTTCCCTACCCCCCTGCCCCTCAAGCTCACCCAAGCTTTCCCAAGGGGGCTTGAGTGAGACATCAGGAACATGATAACCAAACCTATAAATAAACAACTAAGGAGAAATCTTTACAAGTTTGAATGATGATCTTAGTCTAACAAGAAGAAAAAAATTTTTTAAAGAAAATTTAAAGGATAAATGTAATGTCCTCAATTAGATCTCAACTTCCCTAGTACAAATATGAATGGATGGGAAGGGGTGATACAGCTTAATATGAAAAAGACATGATTTCATTTCTTTTCAAGATTTTATTCATTATTTTTAGAGAGAGGGGAAGGGAGGGAGGCAGAGAGGGAGAAAAACATCAATGTATGGTTGCCTTTAACCTGCCTCCAGCTATGGACCTGGCTGGAGACCTGGCTTGCAACCTGGGTATGTGCCCTGGCTGGGGAATTGAACCAGTGACACTTGGGTTCAATCCACTGAGCCACACCAGCCAGGGCTGATTTCATCCTTTTGATGGTTAATATGAGTAAACAATATAACATGGCTGTTAATAATACTGTGACTTGGGGTTGCAATAGAATATAGTATCATGAGTAAGAAAATGTTACTTCTGCCTCTCTCCTACCCTGCTGGTCAAATCACACTGATAATACTATACGAAAAAGGAATATTAACCAAATCTGCTCACCAGCCAGAATGGTAAGGGACTTGAATATTGTATCTTTTGACATCTTAAAAAGACTTAGAAATATTTATCTTGAGGAAAAAAAACAAAAACAAAAACAAAACCATGGGGCAACTAGAAAAGTTGTGTTGAATATTTGAAGAGCTGTCACATTTAAGAAGTATTAGGCTTGTTCTGTAATCCCAGAAGACAGACTAGGGACCAGTTGGTGAAAAATGCAGTGAAACCAACTTCAGCTTACATTTATATTTTTGTGGTTGAGTCTCAAGATTTTCAATTGCCTTATTTAAAATGACAAAACCCCTATGAATTTTTATCCCCATTTTATAGCTAAATTTCAAAATAATATCTGAAATTAACAATTTATACAATGTCAGACAGCTAGTGAATTCTGGAGACTTCATTAAACCTAGTTTTTCTGATTCCCAAGTTCAGCAATCATTCAAGTATATTACACTAGCCTCATGAGAGCTTAAGGGAGGTTTTTCAAGTAATCAAAAGTAGTTTGAAAATAAAGGAATGGATCCTGACTGGTGTAGCTCAGTGGATTGAGTGCTGGCCTGTGAACCAAAGGGTCGCTGGTTCCATTCCCAGTCAGGGCACAATGCCTGGATTGCTACCACGTACCCAGTTGGGGGCAAGTGAGAGGCAACAACACATTGATATTTCTCTCCCTCCCCGCCCTGAATTAAATAAATACTTTTAAAAATAAATAAAGGAGTGAAATGCCTCGTAATTCCTAGTGAACCCTAGGAAAAGTTCAAAAGAATCTAGATGTTAATTAGCCTAAGATGTTGTGGAGGAAATTCAATTATGCGATGGGTGTTTGAACTTTAACCCCAAATACATCTTCCAACACTGAAATTTCAAGGTTCTGAGGACTTCAAATAGATGAAGAAATGAAAAAAAATACCAAGGATATGTCTGTAAGATATATTAGGTTAATTTTCCCAACTCTCTATTTATTTATCTGAATAGAATTTGGGGAGATAAAGTATAGAATAATAAAGAAAACCCTGGGGGGAAACCAACTCTTTGATACTAAATCAGAATACTTGCTTATTCTGGAATAGTCTGCTCAGCTTGGTAAGAAAAAATGCTTTGAAAATAAATTTTTTTTTTCAAAAGAAAGAACATGCTGATTCTTAAGGTGTGGTTTATTTATGGTCACATATGACTTGGTTTGTTCCTGCCAAAATATGTATTATCTTTATGGTATCAATGTGTTTTGATTGTATCAATTTTCTTTATTAGAGTTTCCCTATCTGAAGCCCATGCTCGACTGAATTTAAGGAATAAAGTGCTTAAAGAAGATGTACTAATTGCAGCCTTACTATTTGAAACATCTCTCACATTGAAATATGGTAAACTTTTAAATTACAAATTATGACTACAAATAAGTATATTTAAACTTAAATATTTTAATTTTGTTACTAAAATGTCATATATATTGTGTATTTTAAATATTATTTTAAAGGATAATACATTTCTATCAGGTAAGGCCTATTTTAATTTAAATATTTACTAATTGTTTATAGGCAGTATCTTTATCTGATATTAAGTTCCATATTGTGCATGACTGTTTTTATATTTGAAGTTTAGCACTGTTTAAATAATTCTAGAAAAAATGTACTTAATACCACATATAAAATGATTTTAAATTTGTCTTCCTTTTAAAATAATGTGCAGAATTTAACAGTCATGCAGTCAGTCCCCAACAGTGGAATTAGGCACATAGCCAAAGAAAATTCTCTGAATGGCTAAATACTATAACATTTAATTATTTGAAATGAATGGAGCTTATTATGGTGTCACTAATAAGAAACCTAATGGATAGTCAACATAAAAGAAAATTAATTCTTTGTTTAATTAGATGACATTAATTTTGATGAGATAAACCTTCAAACCAAACTTTAGTTCCAATCCTGGGACTTTAAATACTATTTTAACACTGACTTTTCTGTTTGTTTAGTGCTTAAATTTGCTTTACATTCCATTTATATTGTAGTAACTTTTTGCAATTATCCTTTAGACCATTAGAACTTTGTTCTATAATTTATCTGCAAGCATTCTTAATCTAGGATCCATGAAGACAGTCCTAGGGGCTTATAACTCTCTAAATTATATGTACTTGCTTTATACCTTTTTGCTTAGGGAGGTAAATTATGCCCCCTAGAAATGGTAAATTATCATCCTGAATTAATTCTATTCACCAAAAGAGAAAAAACTAAGCCCTGGCTGGTAGCACAGTGGATAAGGCGCCAGCCTGCGAACCCAAAGGTCGCAGGTTCGATTCCCCAGCCAGGGCACATAACAAGGTTGCAAACCAGGTCTCCAGTCGGGTCTGTGGCTGGAGGCAGGTGAAAAAGCAACCATACATTCATGTGTCTCTCCCTCTCTGCCTCTCTCCCTTCCCCTCTTTCTAAAAATAATGCAATTAGAAAAAAAAGAGAGAGAGAAAAAACTGGCCTCAACCAATACTAGAGGAATATATATTATTTTTTTCATTTTTCTCTTAAAATATATTTACAACATAATTGTTAGAATCTAAGACATTATTTTATGCATCATAAAGAAAAAATGCTGCCAATTTTACTAAGATATGCCATCAAAGACACAATTAGATTTCCGTAAGATCTAAAGTCTATAGTACGAAATGGAGTACTCCTGTAGTAGTATATGGCTTTTTCACTTGGTAACTTTTTCAAGACAGTTTAAATGCATTTAAGAAAACATTTGTTGGGAGAAGTAATACTATGTGAAGATTTCTTTCCCTTTACTTTTTGTTTTCATAATACATTTATATTAGGCATATTGATTTTAAGTCTTAAGCAAAACAATGTTAAGGAAGTAGAGGGGAAAAGGTTAGGACACTGGGGAGATTAGGAATTAAATGGGTCAGTCACATGGAAATCACTGAAAGGCAGGTATTCAGGAAGAAAAGATGGTCAACCACCAGCTGAGGAGCTAGTTGTTGACTTGACTGTGGAAGGGGAAGGATTGGTAACACCTAGGTGGCATTGGGCATTAAGGAAAGATTTTATCAAAAGGAAAACAGGGGCAAGAATGACCTGAATGCAGCAATGGGGCAGCAAGTCAGGCACTGCCTCTGTCTTGATACTAAGGGATGTTGGGTATTTGGGACAAAGCAGCTTCAACTTTAGAGAGCTACAAGGGAAGGGTGCTCTCCAGGACTGCAGGCCTCAGGCCCAGTGAAACAGTAAAGGGAAGTCTCCAAAGTCTGAGGCTATAAAAGTGCTTACTGGTGACAGTGCCTAGGAAGGTGGGCACTGTCAGCTTGACTTGCAGTTGTACCTCTGGCCAGACACATTTAGATCCTCATGCAATGAACCAATCAATGAAACAGAATTGAAGAGCTCAACTCCTATAGTAAGTCAAACATTTTGTTTTTAATCGTGATGAAATATTACAAAGGGTATCCCCCAAAACAGAATTTACTTATAAAAATTGTATTTTTATTCTTACATATTTAAACTTCAGTCACCTTCAAAGTACTCTCCATTTGCTGCAATACACCTATCGAGACTTTTTTTTCCTATTGCTCTTTAACTCATCAATTTTGATGCCTTTTAGTGCTTTTGCCATCTTTTGTTTGTTTCACCTCTTCCACATGGGCAAAACATTTCCCTTTGAGGATTTTTTTCATCTGGAGACGCAAATGTCTCTTGGGGCGAGAGGGGGTGAATAGGAAGGGTGGGACAAAGGGGTCATGCATTTTTGATCAACAACTGAACACTCAGTGCAGTGTGGACAGGTGTACTCATAAATCACCCATCCTGAAATAAGCGAATGCATTGATAAAGCCTTCAAAAAAAGAAATGAACTGAAGCCCAACTCAGCTTCTCAAAACACCAGCTGGTGCACTGATACAAATGGGTTTCTAGAATACTCACCTAGTGGGGGAGCCTATATTACAAGAGGCCCGCCCTCCAAAAGATAATTTTGTGGGTTTTTCTGGGGATGAGGGGGTATCCCCTCTCATAATAAATGTACCATGTTAACCATCTCCATAACCTTTTAATTTTCCCAAACTGAAACTTTGTACCTGTTAACTCTCCATTCTCCCCTTCTGCCAGCTCCTATCTCTATGAATTTGACTTTTCCAGGTTACCTCATTAAGTGAAATTACATCGACTATTTTGCTTGGCTTATTTCACTTACTATGTCTTCAAAGTTCATCCATGTTATAGCATGCATTAGAATTTCCTTCCTGTTTAACTTGGTAATATTCATATATATGTATATATACACACACACGTACACACATGTATATATATACACATATATATGTACATACATGTGTGTGTATGCCACATATATTTTATCTATTTATCAATCAATGGATGCTGGCTGCTTCCCACCTTTCACTATTGTGAATAATGCTGCTGTGAATGTAAATGTGTATCTCTTTTGAGACCTTGCTTTCAATTCTTTGGGGTACACACCCAGAAGGAAATTGTTAAATCATATGGCAATAAAGTTTTTCTGAACTACTAGTTTCCCATAGGGTTGCACCCTTTTACATTCCCAACAGTGTACAATGGTCCTAATTTTTTTTTATAGTAGCCAGCCTTACTGGTGTGAGATGGTTATCTGTGTGGCTCAGTTTACATTTTTCCAATGATTAGTAATACTGAGCAATTTTGTGTACTTGTCACTTATTTGGAGAAATACCTCAAGTGAAAAGTGTTGTTTTCACTCTAGTAATCTAATCGTATTTTTTGACGCATACAAATTTTTTATTTTGATGTGTTCTAATTACCTATTCTCTTTTGTTGCCTGTACTTCTGGTGTTACATCCTAGAAATCATTGCTGAATCAAATGGCATGAAGCATTTCCCCAATGTTTTTTTCTAAGGGTTTTAGTTTTTTTAGTTCTTACATTTAGGTCTTGGATCTTTTTAATTTTTGTATACAATGTAAGGGAAGGGACAACTTTATTCTTTTGCATGTATCATTTTCCCATTAGTTTCCTGGAATGTGTCCTTTCTCTAATGGCTTTGGGAACCCATGTGGAAAATCATTTCACCATATATTTAAAATTATTTCCAGGCTCCTATTTTATTGCACAGGTTTCTTAATTGAGAAATGTACAATTTCTCCCCAACCTTTATCAAATATTAGTGCTTCCCTACCTTCCCATACCCCATCTTTACATCATTAGTAAGCTTCAAAACTGTAATGACTGTTTACTATTTCAATATAAGGCAAATCTCTTAGTTTCCAAACTTAACATCTTCCACTTATCTTGGTACCATTGTATTCATACACTGAACTTGTTTATTAGGTCTTTAAAAAAGGGGGGTGGGGTGGGTTTAAGTTACGATTATTGAAATAAACTATTAGGTAGGTTAGAATTTTAAAACATTTTGTTGAAAATATGGTTTCATATTTAGCATTTGAAGTATTTATTTTTTCCTTCTTCACTTAGGGGCCACTGTATTTTGTGTTGCTCCGAATGCAGTATTTCCATTTGAACTATATAATGAAGAATGTTTGGAACAAAGGGACATCTACCTGACTCAGTGCCAACAACAGCTCCTACAATTTATTGCCACATATGGACCTGGGGCAGCTCTTTTCACTAGTGATGAATAGGCAATGAGAACATTTTTCTTCATTTCTGTTTCAGCAATGGGAAAAAACTATGATTTGAAGTAATGCTTCCAGCTAATACTGTGTATGGTACATTAGAACGCCACCTTTAAAATATAAGTTGTTAAATGCCCTGTCAGGGCACACAACCAAGTTGCAAGCCAGGTCTCCAGCCAGGTCTGTAGCTGGAGGCAGGTGAAAGGCAACCATACATACATTGATGTTTCTCTCCCTTTCTTCCTTCCTGCCTGCCAGTCTCTCTTAAAAATAATGAATAAAATCTTTATATTCACAAAAATTAAAATAAAATATGTAAGTTGGTCCTGGCTGGAACCCAAATGTTGCTGGTTCGATTCCCAGCCAGGGCACATAACCAGGTTGCAAACCAGGTCTCCAGCCAGGTCTGTAGCTGGAGGCAGGTGAAAGGCAACTAACCGTACATTGATGTCTCTCTCCCTCTCTGCCTCTCTCTAAAAATAATAAAACCTTAAAAAAAAAAAAAACCGTATATATATATATATATATATATATATATATATATATACCAAATGAATTGCTAATAAACGCTCAAAAACAGCAGCAGAAATTTAAAACTTTGGACAATCCTATTTAAAAAATAAATACCCTGCGTAGGCCAGTGGGAGATAGATTAAAAAACAAGTCACTTTTTTTTAACATTGGATGTACTGTAAAAAAAAAAAAAAAGTAACTTATGTAGTTCTCTCCATTTGTCACAAGATAACAACTTTAAATCAGAGTACCTACAAATTAATTGGCACTGGAGGGAAGATACCTGCTCTGAAAAAGAACACCATGAGAAAATATACTTGTAAAATCCCCAAATTCTGCCATTTTTCAACGTAATCTTACTAAATGGAAGTCATCACAAAATTGCCATCTTATTAAACAAGAAACTACCATGCATTCATTCTTTAGGAGCTTAACCATAAGGTGGACATTTCTCACCTTATAAGACTTTGACAAATCATTACTTCCTAGTCATGTGGACAATATTCAATATCCACTGGTGCCAGTTTTTAGAAGTTGTTTTTTTTTTTTTTAAGTACACAGTTAAATTCTACATTGTAGACCATATTTTGTGGCTTCTTACAGAATTAATAGCACTGGTAGGGGGATGATTTTCAAATGTTACTTTTGATGGAGTAATCACACATGTTGCAGTACACATTTTATAGTTTGCCTTTCCGTATTGAGATTATAATTCCAATCAAAAACAAGTAACTATGGGACTCAACAGGGGAAAAACAAAATTTAGTTAAACCTTTACCCAGGTAGGAACTCAATTCAGTTTCAAAACTTTTATAAATTCTCAAGTCCTGGACAGACTAGACTATCCAGTGACTATTTTCCTTAATAGTAATTACTTATACTGATTGTGATTCCTTTTTTGTTCACAAAGGCAAAAAAAGCAATTAACAAAACTGTAGATCGCAGGTGAAACCTATAGTTACCTCCTCCTTATCCATGGGTTGTATTACAAGACTTCCAAGTGGGTACCTGAAAGCATAAATAGTAGCACACCTTTTTCCCTCTATGTACGTACCTTTGATAAGGCTTAATTTATTAATTAGTAACAGTAAAAGAAATACTGAGAACCATGTGCAACCTAAGAATTATTTCTGGATTCTTCAATTTAATTTTGGACTGTAAATAACTGAAACCATGGATAAGGGAAGGCTATTTCAGGTATAACAAGTTCTGAATGGAGCCCCACTTAAGTTACTAGTATGTAGTGATTAGGGACTATCCAGAAATCCCCTAAGGCAGGAAAGGGTGTAAGAACTAGATAGAGTTCCTAGAAATACCTCCCCAGCTATCAACCACTTCAAGGAAAATCATTATCCACAACTTAATGATTCTTAAAGTTAAAAAGAGTCTGATTAGTGACTATGACAATCAACACTTGGTATTTTAAAGAACATGGATTTATTACCCAGCTATTTAAAGTATTTAAAATATGTATTTTTCTATTTATTGTAAGGTGATTGATGTTAAATAAAATATTTTCATTGTTTGCTTCATTCATGTCTTCTTGACCAATTCTTTGTTTTCCCATTCAAAATGTCGCATGCCACACCTGGGGGAACAGGGAGACCAGAAACCAACAGTGAAAATCATTCTGTACTCAAACACAAAGGAAACTAACAGGAAATAGCCCTAGCCCTTTTTAATTATCAATAGATGCTTAATAAGTCATAATTACTTACCTGACGAAATGAATAATTTTAAATACCACAGCTAAGAACTTGAAGGTTCATTCATCTGCAGCTAACATGCTGAAAGAACATTTCATTGATTTTAGTAAAAAGAAAAACTGCGTTATTTTTTAATTCACATCACCTCAATATAGATGACTGGCATCTCAGTCTTAAAAATTATTTCTTCAAAGAAACCCTCAGCTGGGTAAACGGCGAAAAATAATTTAAGTCATCATTGTGCCAGTTATTAAACCTTTATGTCAAAAATGTATTTTCAGGAACAATACCACAAATGCATAAAAGCACACAATTTAACATTAATGTTTGGTACCTTGTAATGTTGCACTCCTTGGGCTTTTGTTATCCTGATAAATTTTTGGAAAACATGATGACAACCTTCATTCATCTTCAACTCACAGGCTCCGTTGTATCTATAAATTAATATTTCAGTGTAAACTTTTATTTGTACTTCCACCTGTTTGCCATCTTAATCGCAGGAATGATTTTTCCCTATCAGAAACCATAACCATACTTGAATCTTCCTCACTGACCAATTTTTAAAAGCTAATGTTGAGACACCATATAGTGGTGTGATTTTCTATTTGCTGTTTAACACATCTCTACTGGAACACTAGAACATACTTGCTGCTTAATTTTACCTTTTTGGTAGTCAAAACTGATAAACCTCCCATTTAATTTCTATTGTACAATGACTTGAGAATGGGTTAGTCCTTTTGACTAATCAGACCCTCATAATTCCATAAATAACCTTTCCAAGTTGGAAGTGGATTCATTCGTGTGGGCAGGAAAAAAAAGGTGTATATATTTACGTTCTTTACTATAATACTGATTTTAAGATATGATTGTCCTAATGACTAACCGGTCATTGCTTTTCTCAGAGCCTGACAAACATGAGACATAAGCCACGTTGAAGGTTAAATATATAAAATCAAGTGTGCAAACCTCCAACTAAAAGCATTACAATGGCAAATCTACCATAGTTTTAGCGTAGGTACAAGTTTTGTTGGCATCATTATAGGACAGTCCTGTAGAATTAAGTCCCAAGTTGCCTGAAAACACTGTACTGCAAAGGGCATGGCTAGGACCACAAATCCTATCCTAGAGGTGGGTAATTCATTGAACCAAACTACTATTGTAAATGATTTATGAAAGCACATCAAATGTTGGCCCGTACAAAATAATCATTTTAAATCTTGAAATGCTGAAATATTTTACATAGTCAACATCAGAAACAGAGATTATCTGTCATAATTAAAACTTAAAAAAATTTCAGTTCAATATTTCATAGGAACTACTGACAAGAGACCCACTTGTGTAAAGCCTGAAACAAGACAATTGTTTATGGTTATATCTATGTATAGAACTGCTACCCGTCCCTCCCGCTCTCAAAACACCAAGATTAGACACAAAATACAGAGGATGGAAGGCAAAGGGCATGGACAGGAAAGCAAGTATGTACTATAGTATTGATAATATTCCAGCTTTTAAATGGCTTGGGGTGGGCTGTCATGTATTTATTATGCTGCAGAATTTAAGTGCATTCTCAGTATTTAGTTTACAAAACGTAAACACTTAGCCATGAAAATAGGATTCAAGCCACTTGTGTCTCAGTAAGGATGACTGTAATACAAAGTATGAATTAAGCTATCTCAAGTGTGTTCCGGATGAAGCAACCCAACGGAGAGGGAAAATAAACCACACGAGATACTCATTTACAACTTGTTTCTGCATTGGCAAGTCTTCCGGTCTCCAGCAGCTGACCAGTTTCTTCTGTATTACGTGCAGAAATAGACATCTTTCCGTAAATCAAACCTCTAAAGCAGGGGGTGGCCAAACCAAGGCCCCTTGCCCCACACCTTGTTTCTACCCAGATCGCTTAACTGTTAAGAAGTAATTATATTTATAGTTCTAAAATGACATTCGGCCCTTTGCAGGCAACCGCCAGGCTGCTGTGGTCCCGGTGAAAATGAGTTTTGATACCGGCGCTCAAAAGGTGTTAACAGGCATTTACAGCCTAAGGGCCTTCCATTCAGTGCAGGTTATTCTATAACCTCAGTGCTAATTTCTCGTCTATTTATAAAGATCCAGCCCTGGCTGGTGCGGCTCGGTGGATTGAGCGCTGGCCTGCGAAGCACACGGTCACAGGTCGGATTCCCAGCCAGGGCTCAAGCCTAGGTTGGGGCGCCAGGCCCCCAGCTGGGGGCGTGCGAGAGGCAACTGATCCTCCCGATGTTTCTCCCCTAACCTCCCTCTCCTCGCCTCTTAAAATAAAATCTTCCTTTAAAAAAAAAAAACAAAAAAAAACCCAGAACTAAGGCCGGCAAGCAGCTCCACTGTGTAGAGACCACGTGTCACGTGTCGCCCATCTAAGGGACCCGACACCGTCTGGGCCGCTCATAATGCTTTACCTCCGATACCGGAACACAGGCACCAGGAGCACCGACCGGCCGCCTCGGATCCAAGGGGATCACAGAGGACCTTAGTCTGAGCTGAGAACGCTGGAAACCGGCGCTGACTAAATAAGGGCCGGTTAAGACTCGCGGGCTGTTCCAAAAGGTGACTAAGCAGATGCAGTGGCGGGAAGCTCAGAGCCGCGCCCATCAGGCGTGAGGGCAGCGGAGGCACACGGACAACCGAGACCACCGGCAGGGAGGCCCCAGGCGCGGTACCCTTCCCGAAGGCCCCGAGGCCGGCAGAGCTTCCGCACGGAGCCAGGTCTCCAGCAGAAAGGGAGGGGGAACGAGAGGAGGAACTACGATCGCGGGGATTCCTACCTCGATAAGCCCGGCACCGGGCCTGCGGACACTGCCGCCCTGCCCAAAACAACCGCATAACCGAAAGCACTCGGCCGCCGCCACCCGCTGCCCGGCGGAAAAGAAAGTTCACCTCCCGCGCAGGCTCCTAGACACTGAGCGTGGCTCCGCCCCTTCCGGGCTGGGCCCCGCCCCGCCCCGCGTGACGCAGGGGGCACGGCCTGGACAGTCCCGCCTCTCGGCCTTTCGCGCCGCACGCGTCTCAGGTTCTTGTTGCGGAGCTTTGGGAACTCCCACAGAGCCTTTCAAGGCTCATGAGGAAGAACTTCTCTTCTAGCAGGTTCACTGAGTATGTAGATACTTAATCTACCAGTTGTTTCCGCGGGCAGACAGTGCCCCAGAACGGGGTTCCCATTTCCTAGTAATTTATGTTTGCTTGGAACAGGTGGTTTTGGAATATCCCAGTTTAGAGTGTGTGTATCACGCCTTTACACACACACAGATGAACCAGTTACCAGAAAAAAGGGAAGCTTTTGTAGTTTCCCTATATTCTAACAATAGCGACTCATAATTTTTATTGATAATAGTAAGAAATGGTTAAACATTCATGAAGCGGTTAACTGCTTTATGTGTGAACTTGTCACTTGCTATTGATTTTCCCACTTTGTGTTTTATAGGTATACTAGCTTTATTGCAGGACACGGATGTTGCATTTTTTTACAAATTGAAAACACGACCCTTTACCAGCAAAAAGATTGCAACTGGCTTTATTGCTTGCGGGTTAATCTGGAAACCAGTCCGCAATATCTGAGGTGCACCTGCATTTTTTTTGTTTCTCTCAGTTATGATATGTTTTGAACCCTGGCTGCAAAACACTAGGTTTACTGCTGGAGAAGACTAATGCTGATCTCGTTGCAGGAGGGAATACAGGTACAAGCCAACGAGGCCTGTCCCGAAAGTATTGACTACGCAAACTTAATTAGATTGACATTGGGTCAATATTTGGGGGCCAGAACTCCTATAATTCAACAATTGCCTAAATAAAAGACACACCAGTTCTCCTTTAAAAACCATTGCAAAATAAGTTTGCCTCAGAGACATATGGTATGAAAACATAAACCTAGCAATACAAATTGTGGTTGTACTCAGTTTATCAAAGGATTGCTCTCCGTGTAAGTTTTTGCTGAATGCTTTACAGGGTTTTGAAATGGGGTTGCTCTGTCAAGTAGTGTCTTGGTCCTCAGCCTGCCATCACAGACTCCTGAGTGGATATTACTTCTATCATCTATATTTACAACTTGGGGAACCACCTCCGCTCCGCCTGGCCTTTGCCTACAACTGGGTGGGCAGCTGTGAGAGCCACCATTACTGAAAGGTACAGAGGAGGGTGTGAAAATTCTAATTTTTTCATCTGGGTTTATTTCATGCAACAAAATTATTTTGAGACTCATTCATGCTGTTGTGTGTAACCACAGTTAATTCCTTTTTACAGCTAAGTAGTATATTTCCCTATATGGTTATTCCACAACTTGTATCTCCATTACAACATTTGGATAGTTTCCAGTGCTTGGCTATTGTAAATAAAGGTGCTATGAATATTCATACATAAACTCGTTGTATGAGCATGTACTTCTTTTTATTTTTTTATTTTTAAGGACTTTATCATATTTTAGAGAGAGGGAGAGAGACATCAATGTATGGTTGCCTTTCATCTTGACTCCAGCTACGGACCTGTCTGGAGACATGGCTTGCAACCTGGTTATGTGCCCTGGCTGGGAATCAAACCAGCAACTTTTGAGTCTGCATGCCAGTGCCTTATCCACTGTGCCACCAGCCAGGGCCTGAGCATGTACTTTTAATACCCTTGATAAATACTCAGGGATAAAATGGAATAGTAGGTGTATGTTTAACTTTGGAATAAACGGTAAAACTGTTTTCCAAAGCGGTTCTACCATTTCCTATTCCCTTCAGCAGTACTTGAGTATTGCAATTGTTTCTCATTCTGGTCAACACTTGGTATGGTCAGTCTTTTTGTTTTAGACATTTAAATAGGTATGTGGTGGTATTTCATTGTACTTCTAATTTGCCATTCCCTTACATGCTTATTTGTTACCTAAATATCTTCTTTGATGAAATGTCTGTTTAAATCTTTTGCCCACTTAAAGAATTGAGTTGTTCGTTTTCTTATAATTGAAGTGTGAAGATTCTTTGTACATCTGGGATACAAGTTCTTTATCAGATAGCCTTTGAAAATATTTTCTCCCAATCTTTATCTTGTCTTCATTATTTTAACAGTGACATTCAATGAGACGGGTTCTTCATAGCAAAACACTCATCCTAAACCTGGTCCTCAAAAACCCTATAAATATCCTGTCTTTGCCCTCTCTATTCTGAGATGCTATTAAGACTGTCAAAGCAGTGGTATCCCTTACTCTTTCTATTCCTCCCTTTATTATAAGTATTTGTGATAAGCAATAAACTTAGCTTTGCTTTATCAACAGATTATTTCTTTGATCTTTTCAGGGAGTCAGCAGCCACAGCAATTGAGAAGGAGAGAGAGAGATCAATCTTCAAAAGCACAGGAAATAGGTGGACAGATTAGAAGTGTACATCCACAGTGTGTGTGTTTGTGTGTGTGTATGAACATGTGCACATGCATGTGTGTGTTTTAAACAACCTAAATGTCCAGAAATTGGTAAAAATAATTATAATACCTCCATACAATGGGATGAAAATCCTACTGTGGCCTGCTAAATGTATTCACTCCCCTCTCCCAGACTCTTTCAGCCCATGTCTCCACAAATGTCCTCTTTCCCCTCCTTAGTTGATAACTTATATCAGTTGAGATTCCTTAAGAGACAGAAGTCATGCAGTAATTTAAAACAGAAAGCTTTAATATCAATAAGTATTAATTATAACAGGATTATCTGCTGAGAGAGAAAATTGTAAAGAATATAATGTGAAAGTAGGAGATAGAGGAGGCAGAGCTAGCAAGGGACAGATTCGGTAGTAGCCCCTCCAGGCCTTGTGACTCACTGAATGGTAAAGAAGCTGTTCTCTGGGCTGCTTTGTGAGGCTGGCGGCAGTGAACTGCTCGAGGCTGTTGAGAGGAGAAAACGCCTTCCAGGAAGGGAAGCTCTTTCCTCCTGCAGTCTCCCTGCAGCACCCTCTACTGACAAACCTTAACATTGTGCCCTTGGCAAAGGAGAATTGCTTATATGACCTATAGCTCTATTATCACAGAGCAGGTAAAAAACAGTAGATCTGAAGATGAAAGACAGTAAATTGACAACGGGCACATTCTGTCCTCTCGATCAAGAAAATAGCAGCTACCAGGTGGGAACTCACCATCAAACCTGCGCTTCTCTGGGCTCCAGCACACACTTGCTCCTTCTGTCCTGTTTCTGGCCAGAGTATGCCTCCTCCTATCAAAGGCTCTGGGTCCTGACCTTTTCTCCTGCTCCAAGAGTGGTTCCCTCAGGTATCCCCTCTCTTCTGGTTCATCAATCTCTCTTAGCGATTCCAGCTTTAATAATTTTTTTAAAAACATAACAATCAGCCCTATCTGATGTGGCTCAGTTTGTTGAGCATTGTTCTGCAAAGCAAAAGGTCGCAGGTTTGATAACCCATCAGGGCACATGCCTAGGTTGCAGGTTCAACCCCTGGTCCTGCATGTGAGAGTCAACCAATCAATGTTTTGGTTTTTTTTTGCATCAATGTTTCTCTCCCTCTTTCTCCTCATTCCCTTCCCCTTTCTCTAAAAGTAAACAACACAGGAGCCCTGGCTGGTGGCACAGTGAATAAGGCACCAGCCTGGAAACCTGAAGGTCCGCTGGTTCAATTCCCAGCCAGAGCACATAACCAGGTTGCAAGCCAGGTCTCCAGCCAGGTCCATAGCTGGGGGCAGGTGAAAGACAACCATACATTGATTCTCTCTCCCTTTCTTTCTTCCCCTCTCTCTAAAATAATAAATAAAATCTTTAAAAACATAAAAGTAAACAAAATGTTTTTTAAAGATATTAAAAAAAAGATCCACACCTTCACATGGTTTACTTCATCTTGTACTTCTCTCTTACTACACAGCAGTCCTATTGACCTACTATTAGTTTTTAGAACATGCCAAATTCTCACATCTCAAGACATCTGTACTTGCCTAAAATACTCTGATCTTAGATTTCTGAATGGCTGACTTCTTTCCTTTTTTGATCTCAGCTTTTATGCCAGTTTTTCAGTGAAGCCACACTTGCCCCATCACCTAACATGGGCCACTACCAATCATCTCCCTTTCTGTTTCCTTCATAATCTGTAATTATCTCATTTGTTTATAAACCTATGTACTTTTGCTGTCTTCACTGGACTATACAATTTGTGAGAGAAAAGACATTGTCGGTTTTGTTTATCATTTATTCCTATCACTTAATACAGTCCTTAGGACTTAATAAATATCGAATGAATGAATGAATTATAGATCTGTATGTGTTGATTTGGAATATTTTTCAAGATCTATTGATATTGACAAGTTGTAAAATTAGATTAGAGAAGTAATATCCATCCAGGTACTTAGTTAAATCTAATTTTTGGCAAATGAAAAAGAACATGTATTTATATGATTGTTTATGCATACAGTATTTTTGAAGAGGTTAAAAAACAAACTATTTACAATGCATGCCTCTGGGGAGTGAAACTTAGGGTTTCTGGGAAAAGTAAAATTTTAATTTTTATTGTACACCATTTTCTACTGTTTGGAGTTTTGATGTGTGTATGCAATTTTATGATTAAGTTAAATTTTATTTTATTTTAATGTTTTTAAAGATCTTATTTATTTTTAGAGCCCTGGCTGGTGGCTCAGTGGAAAGGTGCTGGCCTGGGAACCCAAAAGATCACTGGTTCAATTCCCAGCCAGGGCACATAACCAGGTTGCAAGCCAGGTCTGTGGCTGGAGGCAGGTGAAAGGCAATGGTACATTGATGTTTCTCTCCCTCTCTGCCTTTCTCCCTTCCCCTCTCTCTGAAAATAATAAAATCTTTAAAACAAACAAAAAACAGTACTTAAAAAATAAAGATTTAATTTATTTATTTTTAGGGGGAGGGGAAAAGAAGGAGAAAGAAAAGGAGATAAACATCAATGTGTGTTTGCCCCTCTTGGGGCAACGAGGGACCTGGCCTGGAACCCAGGCATGTGCCCTGACAGGGGATTGAACCGGCAACCCTTTGGTTCACAGGTTGGTGTTCAATTCACTGAGGCACACCAGCCAGGGCTGATTGAATTAAATTTTTAAAAAATTTGTTAAAGTAGTAAATTTGTTCTTACAACTGCAAAAAAGAGACCATGTCTAAGATTTGCTCCTTCAACCCTGACTGGCATTATGAAAGTGTTTGGTGTTCTCCAGCAGTGAGCACCCGGGGGTTGTGGGCCTCCAGGTTGCAGGACAGAGTTATTGCTACCAGTTGCAAACAAACTGAAATCACGTCAAGGGGAAAGTTTCGTGGTTTAAATCTGGTATAGGGGTTTATTAAAAATAACATTAAAAAATAGCCCTACTTTGATAGTATAACCCAGATTACCTTAGAAAGTTTACTTTTTGTTGGTAGGCATGCAGCTGGATTCGGAGTGTATGGGATACTTTTTCTTATAAACTGTCAGAATCTATATTCTGTTCTTACACATGTAAATCTCATTAGTAAATTAATACATTTGGCCCTCAGTCCTTTTACATATTTATTGAATGACTTGGAGAACCTCCTAGATCCCCTAGATGTTTGTAGCAGAAAATGAGGTTGGAACTGGAAGGAAGTTGGCTATAATAACCATATGCTTGCTTTCCCGTGTGCAAGGGTTAGCATGTCAAAATAGAGTTAATGCAAGAGAAATGTAAATGACCCTAGTCATAAATGCATGACTTTTATATATAAGATCCTTTTACCTCAGGCAAGGTTATTTTTAAACATAATATTGACATTAAGATAATCATAGCATTTATACTTCTCGTCAAGGTTAAAGTTCCAAATCTGTGAAAAATGCATTAAATTGTCAGAAAATGGGGCACTGATCTAAATGAAAGTTGATTCTTAAACACTTGAAATACATGAACTTTACTGAGATAATTTTGGTGAAAATTACCTAAATTACTTATGATTTCTGCCCGGATCTAAAATAATGAGTGGCTTTAATTGTCAATGCGAGACAGCAGGGTTTTCCTTTTCTGTTTAAAAATTTAACTTTTATGTTAAGAGCAAAGCTTGCAAAAAACTACTTAAATCCTTTGACAAAATCTGAATGTAATGGAATGTTATTAAAATTTTTCAAGCTGACCAATGGGACTGGAGGGGAAGTCTATGAGGGGACTTCAGGGAAAGTTTTCTTTTTTGATGAAAATATACATTGGGGAAGAAACAGCTCTTCCCTCCAAGATATTACCATCTATGAAAGAATTCCTGGCAATGCTGAAGCCATTTTGTTAAGTGAGGGGAGCTTGCCAGAAAGGACAAAGTAGAAAGGAGAATAAACCAAGCAACTTAAAAACATTGAATGGTCAACAGACTAATGAGCCAGGAGCCACTCCAGCTTAGTTAGGCTTCTTGTTATGTGAAATAATACTTTCTTTCTGCTTAAAAAATATCTAAGAATGGTTACACAGAGAGTTAAGAATGTGGAAGTAATTGAAAAATTCAAACTAAGGTTAAATTATGATGTTATTCGTACCTTAGTGATTAATAAAAATCATATCCTGAAATTAACACTCTATTCAACTTCAACACAGTGTATATTCTGAATGTTTCTTCTACAATGTCTTATACATGTGCACAAGAGTTCCTCTATGTTCCATTGATATTCTGGTTAATAGGATCTAAAAAAACCCCCTAAAACCTAAATCCTGACTTGTGGCATTTAAAGATTTCCATGGTGTAAATACTCCATTATATGGGTTGATTTCAAGCGACTATTTAACTAGTTTACAAAATACCTGAATACTTGAATAATTAACAATTGGCTTTCATAACACATTTTCCCTGGAAACTTAATTGCTGGGTTGAAGGCTTGAAAGATGAATGCATCTTCATAATTAACATAGGCAAACTACCTTCCAAGTGATGGTACCACATCCCTGTCAAAACTTGCTCTTTTCAGAATTTAAACATTTTTGCCAGTGTGATAAATATGAAATGTTATTTACTATTTTTTTTATATTTACTATTTTAATTAGCATTTGCCATGAAGTTGAAAAGATAACTTTACATAATGTCTTTTTTTTCTCTTAAAATTTTTGCATGTTTTTAATCATTTGGTTTTCTCCTTTGTAAATCATAGATTTGCCCAATTTTTATTGGAATACTTATAATTAAAAAATTGATTTATGAGACTGCTTTTTTATTTTTATTTTTTATTGTTGTTCTATTACAGTTGCCCCAATTTTTCCCCCTTTGCCCCCTTCCACCCAGCCCACCTCCCACTCCCATTCAGTCCCCATGTTCTTTGACGAGACTCTTCCCCTTCTTTCCACCATCATCCCCCTTCCCCCTCCCCTCTGGCCACTGTCAATCTGTTTCATGTTTCTACGTCTCTGGTTCTATTTTGCTTGTTGGTTTATTTTGTTCATTAGATTCCTCTTATAAGTGAGATCATTGGTATTTGTTTTTCACCGACTGGCTTATTTCACTGACTGTGCTAATATTGTAGAATATTAGCATAATATTCTACAACTCCATTTATGCTGTTGCAAAAGGTAGGAGTGCTTTCTTTCTGCTGTGTAGTATTCCATTGTGTAAGTGTAAGTGAACCACAGTTTTTTGATCCACTCATCTACTGATGGCACTTAAGCTGTTTTCAGGTGACTTTGGCAAAGTAGCAGGATACAAAGTAAATATTCAGAAATCGATGGCATTTCTGTACACCAACAATGAACTATCAGAAAGAGAAACTAGGGGGGAAAATCCCATTTACTGTAGCAATAAGAAAAATAAAATACCTAGGAATAAATTTAACTTAAGGATGTAAAAGACCTATACTTGGAAAACTATAAAACACTGAAGAAAGAAATTGAGGAAGATACAAATAAATGGAAGCCTATACCTTGTTCATGGATTAGAAGAATTAACATCATTAAAATGCCCACACTACCCAAAGCAATCTATAGACAACACAATCCCTAGAATACAAATGTCAGATTTATGGGACTTCTGTACATATTCCAGATACTAATTTTTAGTTAATAAGTACATTGCACTTAACTCTCCTGTCTGTTTTATTTTTCATTATATTTGTAGTGTTTTATACTGTTTGGAACTCTTTTCTCTCTGCTTACCAATAGCTCCCCAAACCCCAACACTTCTGCATTTTTGTGAAAGATTTCTGGCTAAAACCAAATCCTATAATGTACTTTTAAAGGCCTTCCTTGATTTTTTCTCTTTTTAAATCTTCCTTGATTTAAAAATTTGGAGTGATACAATAATAATTCCTAGGACTTTTGTGAGGATTAAGTGTAACAATATGCATGAAGTATATAGCCCCCTTCCCCATGCACTTTTCTTTGAAAGCAGCATATTTTTCTGGTTTGCTTTTCCCTGTGCCTAGAATGTTCTTATTCCTCTTTGCCTTCTCAGGAAGATCTTTCCTGATCTTTTAAGACTGGGTCAGGTTCCCATCGCAGACACTCTTGTTGCTGTCCACATAGCCACTTCCAGCCCCTTCCCTGATGATGAAACCCTGAGTTTGTGTTGTGGGCCTATTCTTGATGCTGAGCTAATGTGTATGCCTGCTTCCCCTGCATCCTGTGGTTCCCTCAGTAGCTATTCCAGGCTGTATTTCTGTACTTCAGAGGTGGAAAAGCTAAGTATTACGTATTCCAGGGCTCTTTGACAAATAGGATTCCAGATGTGAATTGGGTCCTGCCAATCAAATACATTGGTGCAGAATTTTGAATTCTAAATTGAGTTTTGTCAGGAGAAATACAAGCCAGGAGGCATCCGTTTTCCTGACATACATGCATATGCAACAAAGACAGTGTGTCCCTGGAGTCAGGCACTGTGGGGCCAGCTCCCATTTGGCCAGCAAAATCTTGACCAGGGCAGAAATATCAGCTGCCTTAGCAGCCCAGTTCTGTGAAATGACTTTGGAATTATTTCCTAAGTCAGCCCTAGTTTGTTTCATCCCAATGATTATGTAAGTCACTAACAACATATGTTAAGTCTCTTTCTTTTTAAACTAACAGATACCTTAGCCAAATCCAGACCGACATATCTTCTTTACACCTACCCCGGGGGTGACCCTGTTACCTAGTTCTGACCAATGAGAAAAAAGTAGAAAAGTAGAAACCTTGGACTCTGATGATTTTATGAAGCCATTTTACCACTTGTTGATTTCTTGTACATGAGAAAATAAATTCCTAACTTATTTAAACTGCTGTGGTTGAAACGTTCTTATTAGCCACTGAATACATTCCTAACTGATGCAATAAACAATGAACAGTGTGTGCCATAGTGTTAAAAAAATGTGTGGACCTACTGATGATTGATGAACAAAGGCACTGAAGCATGAAATAGGAGTGTGTGTGTGTTTGTGTGTGTGTGTGTGTGTGTGTGTGTTCTACAACTTCAAGTATTAAGTAGGAAGTGGAAGAGAGTAAGGGCAGTGATATAGGTAAAGGTTTCATAGAACAACTGGAGAGGTTAGGAATCAATCACCATCAGATGCTAGTGACCCCGAGATGGAATTTGAGAAGGTGTATTATACCCTTGATTTGCATTTTGGATAGGTTACTTGGGTGCAGCCAATGCTGAAGGCAGGGGAAGCTGTTAAACCTACAAAGTTTTTTTTTCTTTTTTTATTTTAAACCTACAAATTTTGAAGTAAAAATAAAAAATGATGAACACCTGTAAAAATGATTTTTATATACATTTGTGAATGTAAGTGTTATCTTAAGAGGAATTTTTAAATGTGGAATTGCTAAGTCAATAGATACAATTAAAATATTGAAAGGTATTGCCAAATTGTATTTAAGAGCTTCCACTCCAATAGTGCAACAGTCCTCAGTCCCTCATTTTCACCAATAATGGGTATTTTCAATATGTATACTTTTCCCCCACATTCCTCCATTTAATATTATGTAGGAGGGAAGGCACGAGGATAAAAATTAGATATTTATTTTCATCAAAAACATACATACTAAACATATGAGCCTGGTTAAAACAAGTTAACTCCAGTATGCCAGAAAATTAGTCATTATCGCTTACCTTCTGAGTCCAATTAACCACCCCACACCCCTGTTTTATCAAGATAATTGACCACTACATTGTTGAAGGGCTACAACGTAATGATTTTGCTATATATATGGCTTGGGAAATGATTACTACAGTAAGTTCAGTTAACATCCATCATCTCACATAGTTACATTTTTTTTCTTGTGACGAGAACTTTTATTATCTATTGTCATACCAACCTTCAGTATTATTGTCCGTATTATTAACCATAGTCACCATGCTTCATATTACATTACCAAACACTTATAACTGAATAATTTATATCATTCTGATAAGTGAAACATCTCATTGTTGGTTAAATTTATATTTCTTTTTTTTTTTTCAGGAGGGCCTATATTTCTTAATAATGAGTGAGTTTGGGTATCTTTTCATAAAGATATTAGCTATTTGATTTCTTTCTATAAATTATTTATACAATATGCAAAATTTTCTACTGAGTTGCTATTCTTTTTCTTTTTAAATTGTGAAAGCTGATTTTGTATAAAGGAAGTTACTACTATGACTAACCTATATGCTGTGACCTTTTTCACTATTTTGTTTATTTTCATTTTGTCTATGGCTCCCCCATCCCCTTTTTTTAATCCTCACCTGAGGACTTTTTATTTTTTTAATATTTTATTATTTTTAGAGAGAGAGGAAGGGAGATAGGGAAAGAGACATCAATGTATGGTCACCTTTCACCTGCCTCCAGCTACAGACCTGGCTGGAGACCTGGCTTGCAACCTGGTTATGTGCCCCCACTGAGAATTGAACCAGAGACCTTTGTGTTCACAGGCTGGTGTCTTATCCACTGTGCCACCAGCCAGGAAGGCCTTTTTTTTTTTTCTTTCTTTCTTTCTTTTTCCTTTTTTTTTAAGAGAGAGAAGAGAGAGAAACATTGATTGGCTGCCTCGCATCCTCAGATCTGGGATTGGACCTGCAACCCTTTGGTTATGGGACAGTCCTTTTACCAACTGTGTCACACTGGCCAGGGCTTCTTTTTGTTTTACAAAGTTACTTTTATGTACTAAAACTTACCTATCTGTTCCTTGATGGCTTCTTGGATATTTTGTGTCATGCTTTACTTTTCATCTAATAGCACTCACCAGCCAGAGAAGGCATGAGTGAGTTGCACTGAGCTGTCTACACCCATTATCTCAGCTATTATCTTACATTAACTTCGTGAGCCAAGGATAGGAGGGCAAAAAGGCAAGGGCAGTTTGTTGATGGCAAACACTAAGCCAAATGCTTAGTGCAATGAGGGACTTTCAGCCAAGAAGGATGTTTTCTCACCAGACTGAGGGGTAGCGAACTTCAGTGCCTGAGGGAGGCACCCAGGGGCTAACAGGGCAGGCTGCTGAGCAGAGCCGTTGAGAGGCAGAGCCCCAGAGCCTGACTCGTCAAGTCTGAAGCCTGGCCCTGCTATGATGAGGTGGGCAACCCCGGGCAAGCTGCTCCTGCTCTGTGCTTTCCTAATCCATTTGCAAGGTCCATGAATATTCTTAATATCACCACCATCACTCATTTAGGTGTGTTGGACAACGTAAGGTCACACAAAGGGAATACTAAAGAATTAAGTTCTAAATAGTCAAGGCAGACAATCAAGATATACAGTATAAGATCTTGTGATCATAAGATATATAAGATCTTATCTTACGTAGTGGGTTAAAACGTCCATACTATGAATTCTATGTGAGGAAAATAAGAGTAACTTTCTTCATGCCCTGTATCCAGTCTCTTGTTCTGGAATCCCTGCCCTTAAAGAGAAAACATCTGTCAAGCGGATGACTAAATGTAGAAGCTGAAACTTCATCAGGCCTGTCTTCCCCTCTCAGTGGACTTCGGACCTGCTCTTCCCCTTTCATCCCTGCTTTAGGGAGAAGTTATGTATCTAAGGAAGTGGAAGGTGGGACTGCAAGCCCCCTTGCCTCCTGCCCTCTGGTCATAGACCTGACATATGGTGCTGGCATCACCACTGTGGCCCTGCATCTTGCTTCCATCCTCCTGTTTTATGGGGACCCCCTCTTTTGTCACCTCCCGATTTCTGGTTTCCTGGCCAGGGTACTCTCAGCAGCTCCTGATCCTAGCTGCCCTGCCAGCTGCCCTCAGGCTCTGTCCTCAGCCATTGCCTCTCATCCCCTGCCCCATGTGTCTGCACCCCCTGCCCCTCGCCCCCAGAGCTTCTCCTAGGGTCTGTAGTCTCACAGGCTTTGCCTACAGGATTGTGGCAGGCCAGCCCTTGCCTCTATTTTCTCTCTACCCATGCTTCCCTACTCTACCCAGGACAGATGATAGTGATGTTTGCACTGTGGCCCTTCTCCCAGCCTGCCCCTTGGCCATCTCTTCTATCACTTATGGCAAATCTGTTTATAGGCCTCCAATCTTGGCTCTTATACATAGATAGAAACTTTGGAATTTAGAATTCTATTTTCTCTCAATAAAATTTGAACTTTAGGTCCTTTATCTCACTAGTATTCTGAGTCAGTTTTATAACCTCAAAGGTGTATTAACATCTTCATTCTGGAATGAATCTGCCCTTAACCAGAGGCCCTTAATTCAGTGAGCAGGGAGGGCTGCAGGTTACCATATCATTCTCAGATTACCTTAAGACTATAGGAGCCTCTCCTCTCCCTAGTGAATGACTAGGTGCCCTAAGGAAATGTACTCACGTGGGTGTTCCCCAGCTCATTCCCTATAAGGAAGTGGGAGATTTAAGGCTCTCTGGAATCTTTCCTTTTTCCACCCCTTCTGACTCCTCATTCCTCACACCCTCAAGTTTGACTAAAGGTGGAAGCTCTGCTTCCTTTCAACAAGGGAAGGGATGTCACTGATGTAATCAATATGCTTATCTCTAAAGTGGCCATAAACCTAGGGTGGGTCCTGCATGGTTGGGGTGGGGAGACACCAGACCAGCAGATACTGCTTCTGTCTTGGGTCAAGCCATTCTCACCAGCACTATCACTCCAGACATTGTCCAGCCTCCAGTCTTGGCCATGTGGCCAGAGAGGGAATAGATCTGGGCCTAGTCCTTTCTGAGCCCGGTGTGGCTGTTCTCAGGCCAGGTATGGCCCAGCATCAGCAGCTTTTTTCTCATTCTGCTCATGTCCTGAAGTCAGGCCTCCGTTTCAAGGCAGTCTCTTCTGTATGTCCCAGAACATCGCACTTCTAGCCTGACTGGGCACTGGTGGAACTGGCCTCCTCCTACTGAAAAGAGGATCTATCTGGGAATAGCTTTCCAAGTCCCACCTTCTTCCTTCTCTTGACTGTCCTGTTTCTGACATTGCACACCATTTTTTCACTTGGCTATAGCCTGCCTTTCAAAAGGACTCTGATATACGTAGACCAGGTCTAACAAGAGCAAGAGGCACAGATGAGCTGCACATAGAGTAGAAGCAATCTTGCACAGGCCTTTTTGTTTATATACAGTTTAATTTTTTAAAAAGTTGATCCACCTAATATAGCCATCTCTGTAAAGTATGAAGTTATCTTATAATAGCACACATTTAAAATTTTTAAGTAATTTCAGAACTCGTTTGATAATGTTTAAAATCAACTCTTATTTAGATTCACATTGTTTTAAATGCCCCCCACTTTCCAGTGGCCATGAAAATGGCCACAAGTGCTTTCAGTTCCTCCCCAGAGTTTTCCATGGGCATACTTCTTGGTCCTGAGAGGGCAGAATGCATGAGTTTCTTCAGTAACATTCATGTGCACAGGAAATGACTATTGACATAATCTTTAAGCCTAATAGTTAAGATTATTCTTCAGTTTATAATTTAAAAGCTTCTGACAGCTAAATGTTGTGGTATAATTTATAACGAGTTTGAGTGATCGAGGTATATTTCACTGAGTTGGTTTCTCTTATGAGTTGAAACTAAGACTTGTGTAAACATGGGAAGAGAAGCCCATCCCAGGCTTTTGTGGTTAGGCAAGAATACTTAATGTCTCTCACCCCCAACTGTGCTGCAATGCCACCTGGGTCATACTCAAAGTTTACAGGAAGCAAATCTATAGGATTTAAGGGGCATCAATTTCTTTTATTCAATAAAACAGTCACTCACATGTAAGACCACCATCTACCAGTATGTAATAAAAGTACACATTAATTTCTTTTACAATTTTATAATATTTCCCTAGTGCTCTTTTAAAATTTCTGGAACCTTAGCTTTTGGATACTTAAGTTATAGTAATAACAAAAACAAAACTAAAAAATTAAGAAGTAGTATACTACTAATTATAAGTCACTTGGGAAACTGCCACATCTTCCAGCAATGATTAAGAAAAAGAATTTGTTACCAAATTAAGACAGTCTTTCAGCTCTGGAAGAGTCAAAGTTCATAGCTTTTCAAATAAAATACATGATAGATATAATCCACAAATAACCTGTATGTATTAGGAAAGAACATTTAGATTAAGCCATCCTCTCAAAATAAGAGTTTTAATATGTAAATTTAGATCAAAGCAATCTGATCCATTGGGTTGGCTAAAAAGTTCCTTTTTTCCCCCCATAAAATGGCTCTAGTAGCACTTAGTTGTCTTTAACCTCATTTGAAACAATTTTGTTAGATTGTATTATGACAGTTGTCACATCAGCGTGCATTTAAAAGCAACTTATCAAATTTGGTGAATTTTGTAGCTATTTTAATATTGAAGATGGGAGAAAATAACATTTTGGCATATTATGCTTTATTGTTTCAAGGTAAAAATGCAACAGAAACACACACACACACACACACACACACACACACAGATTTGTGCAGTGTGTGGTGAAGGTGCTGTGACGGACCAAATGTGTCAAAAGTAAGTTCCATGCTGGAGATTTCCCTGTGGGTGATGCTCCACAGTCGAGGAGACCAATTGAAGTTGGTAGAGATCAAAATGAGATATTAGATAACAATCAACTTTGTACCATGGGGGAGATAGATGACATACTCAAAATATCCAAATCAATAAGGTTATTGGTGAAAAGAGAAATGTGTCTTTTATTTTATGGGAACAACTAAACAGACTTTTTGGCCAACCCAATATAGTTTCTTCTCCTTGTCAGCTAAGAACAATATAATTTTATATACTGCCAACAAGCAAGCTGTCTCATACTGAAGTTAAATACAATTCATGTGTAGATCTCTAAGGGAATTGTGTTGGCCATTACAGAGATGTCTTTATTGGCTTATTTGCTCAGAATGGTATTATGAGACACTGAGGCTGAAAGATTAAATAATATGCTGGAAAATACAGGATTACTTCTGCCTATTCCAGAGAGGGTAAGGGGAGGCTACCAACCTTACTGGAGCCTGAGTATTTTCTTTTTAATTGATAATAACTGGTTAGTTGCTCTCATGAATACAAAATGAGGCCTTTTTGAGAGAAAGAGAAATTGTTGAATAATTTAACCTAAAAAGCTATTTCAACTAAAGTAATTACTGTGCATTTCAGTAAGGTCAATCAGCATTTTTCTTTTCGCAATTTCCAAGTTTAAACTGTCTCCATAAATAGATAAGAGAAATGTTAAGGATATCTGTAATCTACAGATTGAAGTCATTGAAGCTGTAGGATCTGAAAGGCTTTATAAAAATGCGGAACCATTCTGTGTGAACAGATGTCCCCAACTTTATCCCAGATACCCACTTCCAATGTAGGACCTTTTATTTTCTACTTCATTCCTTTTATTATTTTTATTTTTTTAAAAAGGGATATCTCCATGCCCTTACTGGGTGGCTCAGTTAGTTGGAGCATTGTGCCGTGCACCTAAAGCTTGCGCGTTAGACCACTAGTCAGAGCACATGCCCAGGTTGCAGGTTCAATCGGACACATATGGGAGGCAATCAGTTGACGTTTCTTTCTTACATTGATGTTTTTCTCTTTTCGTTTCCTTTCTAAAAATCAATAAACACATCCTTGGGTAAGGATTTTTTTAAAAGGGGGTATGTATGTACTTTTAAGATAGCTTATTGATGTATATAATTGGCATACAATAAACTGCACTGTATTTTTATAATCAGAAAAAGAAACAACAGTTTTAAAGTCTGTTAGAACTTATGCCTCCAAAAAGGCATTTCCTTCTCCCCCAAAATTATCATTATAGAGGAATTTAAATGTATGTCATCTCACTGAAAGAGCTGAAAGAACTGACAGAGTAGTAACTGAGGATTTCCATTGCAGATTATGGAACAATATTGTGATCCAAATATACTCTCTTCCCAGGCTTAATATACACTCCATTAAGGACAGCATGGTGAAGAAGCTAATGTCAAGTAGATAGCTACTCAGAAAGATTTTAAAGTGTACCTTCAGTATTTGTTAAATAGCTACAGAGACAGATGCAAATTTAACAGCCTATATTAAATTCAAGTGAGTGCTTTATTTTATTTTAGTAATATCCCTTACCCTGACCATGCACTGTTAATTAAAATAGGATGCCCCCTTGAACTTTTGGGTGAAAACATGCAATTTCTCTTCTGAAATTTTCCAACCTATCAAAGTTTGTTAAAATATTTAGCAATTTATCCCTGGCTGGTGTAGCTCAGTGGATTGAACACCAGTCTGTGAACCCAAGTGTTACTGGTTCAATTCCCCAGCCAGGGCCTATAACCAGGTTGCAAGCCAGGTCTCCAGCCCGGTCCCCAGCTGGAGGCAGGTGAAAGGCAACCATACATTGATGTTTTACTCCCTTTATTCTTCCCTTCATTCCCCTCTCTCTAAAAATAATGAATAAAATCTTAAAAAATATATTTAGCAATTTACTAAAAAGTTATGAAAACTTATAAATATACTTCTTTGGCATCAAAACATTTAAAACTGGACAAGAAGAAATAAAAAGTAATACTGTGAAAGGCAAATTAACTTTTTGAAGTAACTTAGAAAAGTCTGATACTTGAACAAAAGTCATAATTTTTCCCCAATTAAGTGCTTTAAAATCTTAGCTAAATAGATCATTAGCAAGAAAGAATTTTTTCTGAAATTCCTGCTGTCATATTTAGTGTTTAGAGTTCATTTTCAGGTAACTTTAAAGAAGTGATTTCATTCCTTAAGACAGAATATTATTCTTAGCACTTTTTATGCCAATAACTTTTAATAGTAAATGGCTGAATCATTTCTCACTTTCAAAGTTATATGAGTAAATATATTCACAAATGTTTAAATATACAAATATTTTTGCTACATATTAATATTACAAAGCTTTGATTACTTATATTTTCTATTAAAGACATGCTTCTGTTACATTACAAGCAGATATTCACATTAAAACAATAAAAATTACACACTATCAGATATGGACCAAAGCATGCTCATAGTCAGCTGAATCAACCGAGTAGCAGTTTTTGCCTTCAAATGATCTTTTACTTCATTTCACTGACAAAGCTGAGAGAAGACTGAGGTGAGGAGAAAATAAAGTGATGGTTCAACTACAATATTAACTCAACCCAAGCCCATTAATACACCTTTCTATTTGCTGATCTTTAATCAAATTCAGCAACTTTAAAAGATGATCACTGAGAAATAAATGAACTTTACAGTTGGCAAGTGGATCATTAAGAGACTAAGGAAAAAAAGAAGAAAGATCAACAAAGAGAAATGAAAGTCAGAAAAGACATGACAAAAGAGGCTGGGAGTTTTTAGGTATTTCTGTTGCACGGTTTTGAGATTCAGCATGTTCCCTGGATAACATCTTTACTTCACGGCTCTGCCCCCCAAGAGCCTGTTGAAAACTGAAACCGTGGGTGCAATCCTTGGGCACCTGGCATGCAGTGTGGTGGGAGAGGCCCAGAGCAGAGGACCTTCCCAGGTTTGAACCCTGGTTCAAACTGGGGTGGGTTCAGGGGTCTCTGTTCTGGCCTGATGTATCTCAGGATGGTCACTCAATGTCCTCTGAACCCCTTGAGGTGCAGATCAGTGCCAGAATTCCCAAATCATACAGGATTTTTCCCATTTCTTAATGGCCAAGTAGGTAGACTGAACAGAAATTGATGAGGGTAGAAGGAGCCTGGCCAAAGCTGTGACTGAGGGTCACAGGGACTCACTCTCTCTAGGGTGGCTGCAGCCCACCTGCTAGTCCAGGACCTGAAAGAAAGTGGGGTGACCAGGGGCTAGAGTGACAAACTGTACTGCCCAGTGACACCCATCTGCTGTTCATGATAGGATGCAGGGATTCCAAATGCTTTCCATAACTTGGAAACATAATTGGATATAGTCCTGTAGGATGATGGGCAAGCCAGTCCTATGAGGCAAACAATTTCTAATACTCCAAACAAGCTTTCTGAGGGGGAAAAATAACTAGTTATAGAAGTTACTACATCATCATATTACCTTAGTAGTTTTTTTACATTCTGTTGAGGCTGAATAAATGATCTCACACCTTCCAATGAGTTCTTAGACCAACTCAAGCAGTTGGTCTTGTAAAACCAACTATACTGGTTTTACAAAACTGTAATATTGGTGTATTACAAAAACAGCTTTTTTTTTTTTTTTTTTTTTAAGTAGGAAGACTTATCAATAGATATCTAGTTTTTCGGTTTGTAATAAATACACTATAGAAAGTGTGTGGATTCTACAGATAGAAAGTTTTTTGCTTTTGTGTGTCTTTTCTCTTTGCCAATAGTATCTCCTGCTCTATATAGTGGAGACTCTCTCTCACACTGAATAGCTAAGTTGTATGCTTTATACAAGACTATTTCATTCCACATTTATTTAGATTGGACAGATAAATCTGAAAACCTAACTATGGATTCATATGTAAACTTCCAGAAATGATGGTTGTTATGTCTGATGTAATAAATATAGAATTATTTCATACTATTTTAAAACAATAGACACCGCTTTCTTTCAGCACCGGATCAGGGGACAGCCTAAGGCTGTGAGTCTGCTGGAACATTGCCAGGATTTGCTTTTTCTCCAGAAACAGAATGCTTCAGGAACTGACCAGTAGCGCCAATGTATAATCTTGATCTCATGGGCCATTTCTGAAAAAGAATTTTAAAATAAGAATCCAAAATTAGTATCTATAACAGAGATAAGATAGTCTGTAATAATAATCATTTCATATATTTCAATGCAAATCCAATCTTCTGTAGCTAGTAATAATAGTAATTTTGAAGTCTAAGGGACAGTTTGAAAAAAAATTTATTAATACCAACTTTATTATAAAAACAAAACTATAATTAGACTTTGATTATAACTATAAAATAATGTGTGCATTATGGGCAAGAAATAATAGAGAATGAATATAGTTAAGTGGAGGAAAACACATCTATCCACATGTTTTAATTTCAAACTAAACCTAAAATAAAAGCCTAAAACAAGATCCTGACTTTAAAAGTTTTTTTAAAGTTATACATGGTAACTGTTATAAGTCTACATTTGTCAAAGAACTACAGTAAAAAATCATTAATTCAACTATCTAAACATTTTATCTGGCTAAAAGCAATATCTGGGAAGTTACAAATATTAGAACATCCAGATTAAATGCCTGGATACATTGGCATCACACAGTTCTAATCTTTCAGTAATTACCACATTTGTATTCTAATTGTGACTTTTTCTAAATTCACTTTTTAAATAAACATCTCCTCAAACAATAACTTATTGCCAAATAGACGTGATAATGAAAAAACATATTACATAAGTAGCTTTTTCAGAATAGATCTGAGGATGGTGTCATATAAGCAGTTTAGTATTAAGGTCCTTGAAATACTAGGGGTTACCATACCTTTAGTTAACCAAAAAGTACAAATAATCAGAATATTTTTATTTGCATCAGATTAATCAAAGACAGACTTAATATATAAGCATTTTTGGTAGTGTCTATAAAATAATGTATTATGTAAGTGGTTTCAATGTGTATGTAAAATCTTTTTCCTATGAATATGCACAGCACATAGAACATTTTCCCTTCTATATTTTCATCTTTGTCTCTATCCTATGTTCATTTAGGGCAGGGATTAAGTCTTACCCTTATCCGTAGTCACTCTGCTAACACAGTGCTTTGCACACAGTAGGCACTTAGTAAATGATTTTAAAACAGATGAATCACTTGTTCAACCACCATCAATTTCACTAAGAGGTAATCCTTATCTTGTTTCATCATCTCTAGAGTTGTCTTTTAAAATCAAAATAATCAATCCAGAGGACAAATGAGATTTACTTTTTCTTAAAAAGAGTTCAAAGACTACAAAAGCACTTGGTACATGAATCAAGTGCAAAAAAAGCTCTTGTTAAATTGATTGTTACCTGAAAATTGTGGTTCTGACATTATTCAAAAAAGCACTGCAAGAAACTAAGATGAAAAACAACTTGATTTCTCGTCTGAATTTTATCTCTCACAGAGGCATTTAACAGATGCTTTTTGCAGTAAAGTCTACTTAATGTTAAAAATGTCAAGTCAATGGGCCCTGGCTGGTAGCACAGTGGGTAAGGCACCAGGTCTGCAAACCCAAAGGTCGCAGGTTTGATTCCGCAGCCAGGGCACATAACCAGGTTGCAAACCAGGTCTCCAGTCAGGTCTGTGGCTAAAGGCAGGTGAAACGCAGCCATACATTGATGTCTCTCTCCCTCTCTGCCTCTCTCCCTTCTCCTCTTTCTAAAAATAATGAAATAAAATCTTTAAAAAAATGTCAAGTCAAAAAAAATCTAGTATTAATGCAATTTGAATAGCAATTATTCAAATAGGGGTTTGTTACAAACCCTTAAGAATGAATGGCTTTTCATCTGAGATTGTTAAACAGGGTGGGGAAAAAGTTGGTTTACAGTCAATATTCAAAACTCAAAATTTATTCTCATATCATTATTAATTATTGTATTGTTTTCCATGTGAACAACTGTAAACCTACTTTTGTTCCACCCTATATATAACACATGAATGGAATGAGTACCTTCATAATCATAAATGATATTTTAAATGTTTATATTTATTATTTAAAATAGGATAAGCCTATAACCATGTTGATTATATTTGTGAAGTAAATTTTGTTAAACTTCACTACAGAATTTCAAGGTTAGTTAATATTAGATGGTGTACTTTTTACCCCATTTCAATAATGATTATTTGATAATTTATTTAACACTGATATACTTAAGACTAACTCATAAGTTTGTGTTTTTGTGTGTGTGGCCAAATACTTCAGAATAGTGGAACCAAACATTTAAAAATTTAGATTTAGGAAACAGGGAAGATGGCGTATCTTGAACCTAGAGCCAGATCAATACAGAATTTCAAAATAAGACTAGAAGAAAAGGACAATGCAGAGTCTGACCAATCTACCTATATTTAGTACAAAAAGGAGTCTCTTAACTAACTTGGTACATTACAGAATTTGTATGTATTATTTAATCAGCTCACACAGCATACCAGGTTTGTGCCGTAAGTACTGAGCCAATGTCAATATAATTAAAACAGTCTGCGCGGCTGATACTTTCAGGAAAACCCGTATATACCAATTTATTATTAAAATTACATAAACACATAATAGTTTTTCTAACACTCCTGGTGGCTGTCTAGTCCATGATGGTTAACCTTTATTAAAACGTACTGAAATTTACTCTGTGGAAATGCAAAAATGATCTCATTTTGTTCTTACCAGTTTTACCAAAAAAATAAATACATAAAAAGTTCAACACTGGTTGCCTAGGATTACTAACGGACAAACAATTCCATTGCCCCATATTTCATGAATATTTAATTTGTGAAACTTTTCAAACAGCTGGTAAAAACGGCAATGGAAATTAATTGTGTAAATTAAAAACTCAAAGGCTCACTCTGGCAGGTGTGGCTAAATTGGTTGGAGAGTCTTCCCGTAAACCAAAGCCCTTGCCTAGGTTTTTATCCCCGGTTGGGGGCCACACGAAAGGCAACCAATCCATGTTTATCTTTCACATGGATGTTTCTCTACCTTTGTCGATCCCTTCCTTCCCCTCTCTCTAAAACCAATAAGCATGTCCTCGGGTGAGAATTTAAAAACAAAATTCTGATAATAAAAATTACCAGGATATGTAGCCAAGCACCTTACCAGGAACTCCTGAGAGGTTCACTTGAGATACTTCGCTCCTGGCAAGGGCCTCCTGTAGGTTGCATCCTCTAAGGAGCATAAGACACCCCTACTTGGACACCCCGGGTTTAAACCCACTACCTGCGAACGGTTAACAAGTGGTCTTTTGCAGCGGGGACCTTGCAGGCCAAGTTCCCTCTGCCGATCTGTTCCTCCCCTCACACCGAGGGGTGTAAGCTTGGTGACATCAGCCTAGGTGCTGGCTGATCGGGCAAATCTATATGCCCGGTAGGCCGCCCAGTTCCGCCGTGCGCCCAGCCCGCCTACCTTGACAGGGTGCAGGTAGCCGTCGCCGCGCAACGCTCCTAGCCCAGGGCCCGCGGTCGCCTCGGCGTCATCCTGCAGGCTGCGAGTAAGGTGCGCGATGTATGTGGTAGCCAGCAGCAGCACGTCCAGCTTGGACAGTTTGGTGTCCGGAGGAACGGAAGGCAGCGTGCGCTGCAGCTCCAGGAAAGCATGCCGCAGAGTCTGCACCCGGCTGCGCTCCCGAGCTGCGTTGGCTGCCGCAGGCCGTCCGCCCCCAGAGCGCGCACCACCTCCGGAGCCCATCGGCCCTGGCCCGGTCTGCCCCGGGCTCAAGTCTCGAGTGGCAGCGGCAGCGGCAGCGGCAGTGGGCTCGGTGCTGGCGATCAGGGAGCTGCCCGCTGAGCCGCCTCGGTCCATGGCGATGCCTCCCGCTGTGCGCCCTGCTAAGTAACCAAAAGCGCAGTGAGGTTGGGGCCCCAGTGAGCCTCATCCCGGGAAGGCGCAAGCCCCCTTGCTACTCCTGCGAGCCCCCTTGGCCGCCTGAAGTGCTCGGCGAGTTCTTAGGAAGGAGGCTGCTGTGGCTGGAACGCTTTTGCCTCCCAGCGTCTGGGGAGACTGAGGTCTGAGAGTTCCTGGGCTCTTTAGAAAGCCGAGGAGGGCGCAGTGGGGCTTTACTCCTCGCGGGCGAATTAAGCGAAAGTGCTACTCTGCTGGGAAAGGAAGCTCCGTTTCGGAACATGTTTGCACTCCTGGAATGTTATGCTACCAGCCCTGCCGTAAAGATATTGCTGATCATTTTCGCAGAGAGTGGTACCTGCGCCCATCGCGACCGAGGCGCGAGACACCGGGACGACGGCGAGAGCCCAGGGTAATTTCAGCGGCAGGACTGGAGGACCCCTGGCCTTACCTCGGACCGAGGATCCAGCTACCCTCCGGGGCCCGGGCTGCGCGGCACGGCGGGGGTCGGACTCGGGACCTACCTTTTCCAGAGCAGCCGTGTAGAGCTCCGCTCCGCTGTGCGAGTGGGCGAGGAGCGCCGAGTCGGGTGTGCTTGGCCAGGGCCACGCCGGTCACTCCATTCTCGCCCAGCCGAAGTCAACGACCGCTTCCAGCCCCGGGTGGTCGCGCCTTTTATGCCGGCGTCCCAGAGGCCAGGTGAGCGTGCGGACCCAGCTCAGGGTCCGGCCAAGACTACAGGACCCGCCGAGGTCCGCGCCCACGGAGGGTGCTGTCGGGGGCGCTGATTCCTGCCGGAGCCACCTCCTCCGCAGCCCGAGCTCATTAATCAAACCGTCCGGCAGGGCGGGGCCAGAGGGGGCGGGGCGTCCCGAGGGCCCCACCCCGCGTGCCCGGAGTCTCCCCCGTCCGGACTCCCGAGCTCCGTGTTCCCGCCCGCGGGTGGGAGGCCCGCGCGGACTGAGCCGGAGCCTGGGCTCCAGGACTCGTGCGCGCCTCCCTAGTCACCAGCGTGATGAGCCCGGTGACAAGCACCGAACGGAGGCGGGAGCTGTCGTTTTGTGGAGCGTAACTTTAATTTTCTGTGCTGCACTGTGTCGCTCCGCTGCGTTAGCCTTTTATTTCACCACAAGGTAAATGTTTCACGTTTTCCGAAGTACTTAAGGCACTAGCCCCTCCACCTGGGTACTTCGTGACCAGTTTGTGGGCCTCATAGAAATGAAACGCGCTTCCCCCGAACGCTCCAACTGTCGGTGAAACTTCGCGACATCCCCCAAACCTGAGCAAATGGCCTTGCGGCGGTCACTTCTCCCCTGGGTGCCGACCCTTGACGGGCCATCCGATGCCTCAGCGGGGCTCCACTTGCGGCGTTGTTAGGCAGGAAGATTCGTCCTGGCCCCATCCCCTGCGGGGAACGAGCTGAGGGGTCTGGCGTGGGGTGGGGGGCTGTAGCCGGCCCGCGCGGTGAGGGGGCCTAGCTATCCAGGCACCGAGAGGCCCCCTGCACCCCAGCCCTCTGCGGATCCGCGCGTCTCGGACCCCTCGCCTACGCAGGCGAAGTCTGAGGGACACACACGAGATTTCCCAGCAACTATTTAGTATGTCTTTGAAACAATGCCTACAATTCAAAGGGCAGGACATCTAACATTTTTATTTGAGGTCAAGACGGAGTAACAAGTATGATATTCATTAAGGGGGAGTAACAAATGTAAGATATTCATTCAACTGATCTTGTATATGGGACATTATTTCATACTTTTCAACAGATTTTCAAATTGCAGCTACCAAGTACTACATAGTTATGGTGGTATTTGAATATATATCCGTTCCACACTTTAGTATATTAGTGAATCAGAATAGTCCTCAGGATTTTATGCCAATCCCCATTCAATAACTAATTACATTTACACTTTAGGAACACACCACCACTCAACACTATTGGTTCAAAAAAGGATTACTTCCTAATGAATGAGAAAGCACATCTTCACTTTCCCAGTAAATAATATGGAACGAATAAAGCAATTGGGAAACAACGTTTCAGATTCAATAAAGAAGCAAATCAAGCAAGAACTTAGTTGTTTTTTTTTTTTTTTTTTCATATAATGAAGATAGATACCATAAAGATACCACAAAAGTTCAATAAGGGCGAAAAATGAAATGTTTCAGACCTCTTAAGGTTGAGTTGACTCTTTTTATTTTTTTACAAAATTTCTTTTACTTTTGGGTTATGGAGATGGTGAGGTTCATGTACGTTCTTATTTTTTTTAAATCACAATCTTTCAGATTCCTTCAGAGAGAGATTCCTGTTAATAGAGGGGCATGGGGTTAAATTATTTCAAAAATGAAAGTTATCCAAAACAGGTAGCAACACATAGAATCTAGGTCACAATGCAGTAGTAAAGGTTAATGATTCGTCTCCAAACTTTGTAGAATTTTAAAACCTTTGCAGAATTTAAAGGAAGCAGAAATAAAATTTTTTCACTCAGCCCCCATTAATCCCCTTCCCCAGCCCCCCTTCATTGGTAAGGAAGGAAGAATAAGAAAAGCTGAGTTGGGAAAGGTGTGAAAATAAGCGTATTGAAAGGACATTGGACCAGGACTAGGGTGAGGCAAATAAGGTGCCTAGGACTCCTTAAATTTTGCAGTCTTGGCATCTCACATCCTCACCCTAGCCTGATCCTGTGAGGTGCAGTGGTGGAGGGGGCACAGTGGAGACTAACAATGGCTGGCTGGTGGCCAGCTGTGTTGCCCAGGTCAGGTTCCAAAGAAAGGACCTATGCAACCAATAGAACGACTGCCCACCACCCCTTGTCCTGTCTGCCGCCACTCCAAGTAGGCTCCCTGAATTCTCTGATGATTCTAGGTTAGTCCTAATTTCTGCAAGAAACCAGTATTTGCAGTTAAGTTAAAAATAGAAGCTGGAAATCCTCACATTTTCAACATTATGTAAATTAGAAACAGATAACTTATTTAACTCTCTATATGTGCTATGTGCAAACACTTTGAGGATTTTACATTTTATAGTTGAGAAAATAAAGCTCAAGGTCACAAGGCTAGTGAATGGCAGACACTTAAATTCAAGCAGATTGGCCCTATTGCTGCTGCTGCTGTGTGTGTGTGTGTGTGTGTGTGTGTGTGTTTACCATACTATCCTATTTAATATTTGTGAGGTTCTTTATAATCTGCAACACACTTTTTGAATCTATTATCTTAATTAAGGGCATACTTTAACTTGACTCCTTATTAACAATCCAGATACTATTTTCATAGTATATCATTCTTTGAAGTTCTTGTCTAGGCTCCCAGAAAGTATGTCTTTAGAGTGCTATAAATTTCACAGAGTTTAATGTAGGTCTTAAAATTACACTTGCCTTTGCCTTTTTTCCCCCCTAAATATGTCAAATTACTTACCATCTTAACTCATTGTCTTTATAATGTAAAAATATCAAAAGCAATGAAGAAAATACATTGCTTAGTTATTTTAGTTATTTTATATATATATATATATGATTTATATAATTAGTGCCTTTTTCACCTTTCAATTATTTCCCTCATTAAGATGTAATTTAAATAGTTAAGTAGTTAAGCTCACTCTTTTCAGTATATAGTTGAGTAAGTTTTGATAAGCATGTACAGTCTTCCCTACCTCTAATTCCCTTGCACTGACCCTTTGTAGTCAATCCTTTAGTCTTTGGCAAGTACTGTTTTTTGTCTCTATGGTTTTACCTTTGCCAGAATGTCTCAGAGTCATAACAGTATGTAGCCGTTAAGTCTGGCTTCTTGTGTGAGTATAGGTCCATTTCACTTCAGAAAATACCTAGAGTGGGACTGCTAGATGTGATAGGTATATGTTTAACTTTATAAGAACATGTCAAACTATTTTCCAAAGTGGCTGTACTATTTTTGCATTCCCACCAGTAGTACCTAGAGTTCTGGTTGTTCCATATTCTTGCTAGCATTTTCAGAGTTTTTTCTTTGTATCTATTTTAATTTTAAAGAAAAAAAGTCCAATATTTTAAAATCAGATGATTTCACAATCTAGATATCTTGCTTGACAGCTGGTCTGATTTCTCAGTTCAGCATACCTGCTTGGCTACACTGTTTTAAAGCCCAGGATCTGCAGCTGCCTTTAGTTGGACATGTGCTCGCTCTCCAATCCACCACAATCACATCCTTAATGCCCCCCCACCCCTTCATTTACCTCCCTATACCTGAGGGCATTTGCTGAGACCCACTGGCAGAGCAGTTGTGATCTGGATTCAAGTCCTAGCTCTGCGTCATGGCAATGATGTGACTTTGGGCTTCTTTGACTGGGCCTTTCCAGGGCAAATTTACTTCCCCATCTATAAAATGGGCTGATAGTATTCTCATCTCAAAGGGTTCTACTGTTTTAAAATGCTTGTTTGGGTAATGAAGATTCAGCTTTCAAAATAGACATTTTAGAATGAAAAATAACTAATTCCTATAACTTAGACCTTACATAACTCTTGTTCACAGAGTAAGCCATTGGAAGAATTGAGAGTTGAAGTCACAAAAGCTGCCTAAGATTGCTTTTAAAAACTTCGTTGCTTACCAAAATTGCTTTTTCTTTTTTTGAGGGGGTTTATGCCCTAATTTCAAAAGGGTTGAGAATTGCAAATCAAAAATTTATTATACTCTTCTCCATTACTGATATGTAGGTTTATTTTCCCTATGAAATTAATTAGACTGAAGTTGGGTTTAACATAGCAAAATTGAAAGCATTTAGATAAGATCATCTAAGTTTTGTAACTAAAAATATTATCTAAGTTTTAAAATTCTTCTTGACACACATAAAAAATCTATTGCTACAATTATTCAAACATAACCTTAACAGTGGTGAAAGCAAGTTATTTTTACTGTTATTAAGATTCACTTTTTAAAACTAAAAAATGAACAAACAGACTCATAGATACAGAAAAACTAATAGTTGCCAGAGATTTGGGTGGTGGGGATATGGGCAGAAAGTTAAAGGGGATTAAGAGCACAAACTTATAAGTCACAGGGATGTAAAGTAGCACATACAGAATATCAATAATATTATAATAACTTCAGATGGTGACAGATGGATAGTGGCTTTTTTGTGGTGATCACTATATTATCCACCTGAAACTAATATAATATTGCATGTCAACTGTACTTTAATTAAAAAGGGCTTTACATTCCAGAATAAAAATTAGACATAAAAGTTCACTTTTTAATCAAAAGAAATCTAATGCTTTCATATTCTAACTAAAGATAGTAGGTATGTTATAAATAGTTAAATAATATTCAATGAACACTTTCTGTGAATTATGGGTCTCAGAGATTCACATTTTTTAAAGGTATCTGAAACTAAGAGCATTCTAACCCTACTTTTAAGTTATTTTTGCATTAACAAAAGAGATTATTTGACTCTATTGTTATTGCTTAGGCTTGAAAGATAGTTAAATAATTAAGTACCGATTTAGTTTTTTTCATTGAACAGTACTCTACAGTATTCTTATTTACAATATACAAATGCATTTAATGTCTATTTTTAAATTACTAAGGCTTAAGCAACTCCTAACATGTTTGAAAAGAGAGGAAACATCTGTGACAAACACAGAAAGAAGCAATGTGTACATTTTTTGGTTTCATACCATATATTATTTTTAATTGAACCATGAAGGCATTTGTTCAGAATCAGCCTTTAAATAAAAAATAGTTTTGAACTAATCTTTAATTAAAGTGTACATTGATAGTATCAAGTTCAGTTTGAGGGTCAAAAACAACGTCAGTGAGTCTGACTTTTTCCTCCCTGTAGGGAAAGCAGGCTTGTGTAAATATACATGAGCACAGACTGCATGCATTTATAAAGGAGGTGGAAAACATTCCCCTGTCATTGGACAGATGTTGCTTCACTGGGTTCCACAAGGATACAGGCACAGCTCCCAATGTGTAGAATCTTAAAGGAGTTCGAGGCACATTTTTTTGCATTTTGGAAGAAGCCCTCTAAACTCTTTGCACCTCTGAATGGGCTCCCCACTTTGAATATTAAATGTAGACCTAGGCCCTGGCTGGTGGCACAATGGATAAGGCACTGGCCTGCGAACCTAAAGGTGGCTGGTTCCATTCCCCTGCCAGGGCACATAACCAGGTTGCAAGCCAGGTGAAAGGCAACCATACATTGATGTTTCTCTCCCTCTCTGCCTCTCTCCCCTTTCCTCTCTCAAAAAATAACAAATAAAGTCTTTAAAATAAATAAATAAATACATGTAGACCTGAGGCCAGTCATCCTTCGATTCTTCTCTTTACGGTAATTAAGGAAAGGAGTTGCTTTAACCAGCTTTTTAGAAACTGAAAGTCTATTCTTTGTGTTTGGGCTGGGTATTTTGTTTTTAACACTTTACTGACATTCTAGTTGATTCTCATTATCTCTTAGCTTTACTAAATTAGTAAAATGTTAGCAGTAAGCACACGCTAAAAATCTAAATCAAGAGCTTAATTAAATTCCATTATATATTTGGTCACCTTTTATAGTAAAGAGAGGTAGAACTGATTTTCCCATTCAATAAGACAAATCTTTCACGGTAACAAAACATTATTTTGGCATGTCCTCAGTGAAAATGTCTCCTGAGGAAATGAACATTTAAAACAAAGTATTTATGTAATTTTTTTTCATATTATAAAACTGAAGACTCTGGATTGAACATAATCAAGTTCACTGACAGTAGCAGCAGCAGCAGGACATTTCTTTATGTTTTTCTCACAGGAACTGCTCTATTCTGCTGGCTCCTTTTAGGGTACATAGTAGCTCTGTATTGTGTTTCTAGTTAGGAAAATGAGGATAGAGTGATTTATTTGCTGTTTTCATCAGTGTCTAATGATCAGAGCTTTGCTTAGGGCTATAGAATATGTGGTATGTGTCACAGGTCACAACTGATCTTAGTGAGTGTGGCAGTGGACAGAATTTACCAATGTTGTTTTCGGAGGCTGTGTCCATGTCCTTTTGTATTGTTTTTGTTCTGTTTTGTTTTCATCTTGATGATACATTAGCAAGACCTTTCAAAATGCTTGGCAAGAAACAAAACTCAAGAACACTGCCGTATAGTTGATACCAGTTCTGTAAACCTTTAAGAAATGATTGGGGTACTTTGGACAAACCGGCTAAGGTGTTGGTGACAATCACAATGGACATAGGCAGTAAAGCAAAATTTCATGCAGCTTCCAATTTTTTGTGCATGTGCGTGAGAATAGAGAGGAGGCGAGACCAAACCTAGGACTCCTTTCTCCTCCCTCCAAATACAGCATCACAGGACCCTCTCCCTTAAGCTTCATCCTGGCAAGCTCAAGCCAGTCTTTAGGGAATGGAGGTCAGACAGTGTGGCATTGTTGTTTATGGGTCTTCTTCTGGAGGCTCCATTAAGGAATGCTAAGTCATCATCCCTGGATTGGACCCTGCAAAGAGGGTCTCATGACAAACCCACCTGGCCTTCAGCCGACAGTTCTTGGAAAAGGAAATCTGTTCCAAAGTATGTCCACTGCCTCTGATTACTTTCTCAATGAAATATGCTATTGCCCTTGATTATATTGTAATGATTACTACTGGAAAGATCATAGAGCAATCATTTTAAAATTATAAATAAAAACAAGTTGAATGAATTATTTATAGGTGTATTAGGATCATTTTATAATGCTTGTAGCATTTATCACGCTGTGCAGTAATTATATCACATGTGACTCTTCAAATAGCTTGTTGCAAGATCTTTGAGATCAGGACTACCTCATTTGCGTTTTTATATTCAGAATCACCAATATATAGCAGGTGCTTATTGGTTTTACGAATAAATGAAATTATCTTCTGTTATGATTTCTCTTTACATCAGAGAAATATCATCTTTTAAAACCATGAAAGTGATTTTCTTTTCATTAGTAGACTTAGAGCTGATTCATATGGAACTAAATTATATATATACTCAAGGTTTAGAACAGTGATTCTTAAACTTTTTTGGATCATAAGCCCCTTGGAGGATCTAATAAACTTCTAATGTCTCCTCCAGGGGCAGCAAACAAGAATCTTTGGTTTGGAGAAGCCTCTGTAGTGCTCCAGGCCTCCCCCCTGTGCCACCAGCCCTTGCTGTAGTTATCTGCTAACCGAGTGGACCACTCGTCATCACATCAACTGGGCATGTCAGGCTCCTTTGATTTGATCTCTGCTCAGACATCTTTTCCTGCTGCTCCAGGACTATCCTGAGTCACCTGCCCTATGTCAGTGTCTTGTCTAGTGACTCCCAGCTCTTTTTGAACCAACTCTTCCACCACAGCTTTGTGATTGTTTAGGCAGAACAACAATGAAAAAATTTTTTTTGCCAGAAGAGGGTGCTTGACTAAGAATTGAGAGCAGAGAAGTAGGAGAGACAGAGGAAGGGATCTCTCTTCCTTTGTGTTGTTGACAGTGAGGGTGTCCTATCCTCCCACAAAAGATAAATTGCTCAAATACATGAAAGAACCTACCTGGTCTGTTCAATAATTTTAAGGTTATCATCTTGGGAGCTTTCTGGAGATGCATTTCCATTAGCAAAATATCTCTGTGCCTCAGAGAAAAAGACTAATTTTGGCTTACCCACCTGTGGGTAATAAACAGGAACTATGTGATGCATTGTTTCAAAGTCACCTGTAGCATACAAAATAAGAGCATTCTGCTTTGAAACTAATAAATTGTAAGCATAGCATTAGACTATCTAAAATTATATGTTGTGACATAGAATTAAATAGGCAAGTAGATTCATGGTAAAACCAAAAAAAAAGTATTATCTAAGATAAAATGTTATAGACATTCATATATAAAAACCTACACAGTAAAGTAAAATGGGTACAACAACATTAATATAAAATTAACTGCCCTTGCATTTTGCTGTTCTGAGTTAATTTTTTCAGAGTGTTTAAACTTTAGGGAGTAGATTAGTCATATGTAGTTTGGGGAATATGTTCATACCTCTACTTTGGCACTTTGCACTCCCCATCATTCTAGGTCCTCCTCCCTTTCTAGCAGGGATTTCCATTTAAGTGGAGTCTATCTTAATCACTTTTCATTCCCAGGGGCTAGCACAGTCTAGGACACATCCAAGGTTTCAATAAATGTTTATTAAATGACTAAATCAATTTTCTACTGGATCACTACAAAAGTAAATCCTAAGAGATATGCATATATTTTAGATTTTGTTAGAATGAATTTGTTTTCAATTTTCACTTATATAGTTAGTTATATGGTTATGTTTAGGATAAGATTTTATTATAAGATTCTTTTTTTTTAAAGATTTTATTTATTATTTTTAAAGAGAGAGGAAGGGAGAGAGGCAGATAAGGGGAGAGATATCAGTGTATGGTTGATTTTCACCTGCCTATAGTTACAGACCTGTCTGGAGACCTGGTTTGCAACCTGGTTATTGTGCACTGGCAGGGAATTGAACCAGCCACCTTTGGGTTCGCAGGCCGGCGCTTTATCCACTGTGCCATTAGCCAGGGCCTCTATTGTAAGATTCTTAAAGTTTGGTCATAATCCTTATAATCTTAGCATATGTCCCTAATATAGAGATCCAAATAAACAAGGCTACCAAAAATATATAAAAGGTCAGGAAATACAAAAATTACTCTCTTCCTAAGAATTCCTGTTCACTTCCAATGTATTTGTATTGGTATTAAAAGGTTAATCTTAGCTCTTCAAAATATCTGAAAGTATATTGTAGATTTTAAAAGCACATGTCTTCTAGACTTTAATTCATGCTCTCCATTTCTCTTAGATGTAAGCTATTGGACACATACCTAAGCATAGAGTTGTTGTGTATTATACGCATGTATCCAGGAATGTCACTGTTTTTAAGCCTGACAGCTCAGAATTGTATCATTTGTTTGCATGGGGATGTCTGAATGAATGGGGATCATATCATATGCTTCTTTTCTAAGCTGGAATAGTATTCTATTGTATGTATATACCACATTTTCTTTATCCATTCAGCTATTAATGGGCATTTAGGTTGTTTCCATGTCTTGGCTATTGTGAGTAGTGCTTCAGTGAACATAGGAGTGCTAATATCTCTTCACAATATTCAGTTCTTTTGGAGAAATACCCAGAAGAGGGACTGCTGGATTATATGGTAGTTTTATTTTTAAATTTTAAGGCACTGGCATACTGCTTTTTCATAGTAACTGCACCAGTTTACATTCCCACCAATCATGTCCAAGGGTTCCAATATTTCCACATCCTTGCCAACATTTGTCTTTTGTTTTTTTTGAAAATAGACATCCTAACAGGTGTGAGATGATAGTCTTTGTGGTTTTGGCTTGCATTTTCCTGTTGATTACTAACATTGAGCCTACTTTATATACCTGTTGGCTTCTTTTGAGTTATGTTTTGCTATTGAGTTGTAGCAGGGTTGTTTTTATTTTTTGTTGTTTGTTTTTTAATTTAACTTCATATCAGATATATAGTTTGCAAATATTTTCTCCCATTCTATACTTTGCCTTTTCACTTTCTTATTTCCTTTGCTATACAGAAGATTTTTAGTTTTTCTCACTTGTTTTATTTTTGTTTTCATTGTCTGTGCTTTTGGTGTCATATCAATGAAATCACTGCCAAGACTAATGTCATGAAACTTTCCCCTTGTTTTCTTGTATGAGTTTTACAGTTTCAGGTCTTATGTTTAAATATTTCATCTATTTTGAGTTAATTTTTTTATATTGTGTAAAATAAAGTCCAATTTCATCCTTTTTCATGCAATTATCCAGTTTTTGCAACATTTGTTAAGGAGACTATCCTTTCCCCATTGTGCATTTTTGACACCCTTATTGAAGATCAGTTGACCATATATGTGTGGATTTACTTTTGACCTCTCTATTCTGGTTTTATATGTCTACATGTATGCTTTATGCCAGTACCATGTGTTTTGATTTTTGTAGCTTTGTAAAATATTTTGAAATCAGGAAGGGTGATGCCACCAACTTTGTTCATCATTTTTCATGGTTGACTTGGCTATTTTGTATTTTTTGTGGTTCCATATGAATTCTGAAATTGTATTTTCTATTTCTGTGAAAAGTACCATTGGGATTTTGATAGGGGTTGCATTGAATCTGTAGGCTACTTTGGGTGTTATGGACATTTTAACAATATTAAACCTTCCTATTCATGAACACAGGATGTCTTTCCATTTGTTTTTGTCCTGATTTCTTTTATCAGTGTTTTGTAGTTTTCAGTATACAATTCATTTATCCCCTTAGTTAAGTTTATTCCTAGGTATTTAATTCTTTTTGGTGTTATTTTAAGTGGAAATATTTTCCTAATTTCCTTTTCAGATAGTTGTTAGGATATCTGTATTGCTTTAATGATTGCTTTTGTTAATTAGTCGGGGCTCACATGAAATTATAAAAAGATTAATAGGATTTTACAGAGAAAATTAAATGACAGTATAATATTTTAAAATTATAAACTTTAAGGTACATTATATTATTTTGTTGAATTTCATTGGAGAACTTAAGAGATAATCTAATTGTCTCTGAATTAGGAAGAATTTGTAAAATCCATTAAGATGAAGGGAATTACATTATTTTTAGAATAAGCTCAATTTTGGGGTGAGGCCTGGTGTTCAATTCTATGAGTACTTAAATATTAATAAGGTACTTTGGCATCTTTGGTGTAATCCTGAAAATATGTAAAATACTGGACTCCTTACCTTGGGTCTAGTTCTACCCTTCTCAGACAACCAGGGATAAATAGAGAACAAGAAATAACTCCTGTCTATTTTATAGGTTTCAGATCTTGAGAAATTCATGTTACCAACACAATATCATCAGTTATGTAAGTTCAGAAAGTCCCATTTTTTAAATGATTTTTTATGGATCATATTCAATGGACATGATATAGCCCTGGCTGGTGTGGCTCAGTGGGTTGAACCAAAAGATTACTGGTTCAATTCCCAGTCAGGGCACCCACCTGAGTTGTGGGCCAGATTCTCAGCTGGGGCTGCGTAAGAGGCAACTGATCACTGTACCCCTCACAGAGGATGTTTCTCTCCTCTCAATGGACATGATATAGCAAAATCATCTGAGCACCATGCCTTTCCACCTCTGTTTCTCCTCACTTCAATTCCCTTGTCCTAGGCTGAGGAGAATATTATGATATACTTCTAGGGTATGCTATTTGTGCATTATGTCTCACTATACTGTTCCTTTCTGTTTTTCTTTCTGTATTCTCCTGAACCTTTCTATGGCCCCATTCCCTGTTAGCTGTGGAACAAAATACTACCATTAGCATTCAAACATTATCATGGAATGGAAGAAGGGGCTCATTCCAATGTGTGGACTACAGAATTTATGAAGAGTGAATTCTAGGATGCTTCCCATTAAGATAAAGATCATTATACTTGACCACATTTAGTTGCATTACTTAGGCAAGGGAGTTTGGCATGTTCTTGTAAAACAACCTCAGGCAAATTATAATATGCAAGTGTTGGGGTGTGTACATAAGAAACAGACAGGATGTAGAGTAAAGGTCACAGCTGTGGTTGTCTATCTTGATAAAAAATGTAATTTTTGCACTGCTGCTAAATATACTATGGGCTTAGTTTTCATACTTCATATAGCTGATTGTTATTTCACCATTTACATAACTTATATCATGCACTTTTGCCAGATACAAAAGTACATCTTTTCCCATTTCCTGCCACTGCTATGACTGTTTACATGGCTCACACAATCATGCTTGGAACCAAACACAGGTATAGCTGATAGAGGTTCCCATTGTCAGATAAAAACATTAAAGTTAAATTTCATAGGAATTGTGAATAAGTTTAAAAATTAAAAACCTTAAATCTAAAAAACTTCCATATTTCTTGGCATTTTGTTGGTGTTGGTGTTGAGTGGAATATTCCCTTTGCTAGTAGAAGTGGTCAACTAATGAATGACAGCCTACTTACATATGCATGAGTTACTTGTATCCTCTTTTTCACTATTCCTTTTCTTGGTGATTTTCTTGGCATCTTTGGATGCTTTCCAATTGATTAGAAATTGCCTTTCCACATTTTTAATTTCTTTTCCATCAAGAAATTCTAGATAAAAAATATATTAAAATACAATATTTTAATGTCAATATATGGGCAAAAAAAGTATACCTCTGGTTTAGGGCATGCGAACTTGTTACACTATATGCTGAAATAAATTTCTTTAAAAAATACCTGATTTACCTGAATTACACAACTTTCATATTTTTGTTTTAAGTTTTATTTATTTTTAATTATTTTTTTCTGATTTCAAAAAGAATATGTGTTATTATCATCCTCACCCACAGACATGCTCATTGATTTTAGAAGGAAGGAAGAGAGGGAGAAAAACATTGATAGGGAAGAGAAACATCAACCAGTTGCCTCTTGTTGTCACACCAACCAGAAACCCAATCCTCAATGACCGGGAATCAAATCTGTGACTTTTTCTTTATGGCTTGATGCTCTACCCTAGCCAGGGTGAAATAGGTGCTTATTATTAACAACTGAAACATAATGGAAAAAATACATAAATAGGCCCTGTAATGACTATCTATTACCTCTCCTTCCTACCACTGATAAAGATAATCATTGTAAATAAAATTTGATGTATGGTTACTTTTCTAGGGTTGTATGTAAATTATATGGTTATTATTATTTTTTAAAGATTTTATTTATTATTTTCAGAGAGGGGAAAGAAGAGAGGGAGAGAGAAACATTAATGTACAGTTGACTTTCACCTGCCTCCAGCTAAGGACCTGGCTGGAGACCTGGCTTACAACCTGGTTACGTGCCCTGGCTGGGAATCGTACTGGCGACCTTTGGGTTTGCAGACTGGTGCCTTATCCACTGTGCTACCAGCCAGGGTATATGGTTATTTTAAAAAACAAAATATCATACATAACAAAAACTAATGTTATTTATTTATTTAGATAATATTATGGTTATTGGGAAAAAAGCAAAATATATTTTATCTTAACCAAGTTTTATATATGTAACATAGTATTTTCAAAGCACATATGTTAATAATGCTTATTATATCCAAGGACATAGGCTATAATAAGGAGAACCCACATAGCTGGACTCTTGATTCTGTGAAGTGAGATTTGAGCTATCTTTACATTTTGTTCCTTTTAAACGTGTCAGGGTCCCCCTGGGGAGGTATCAGAGCATGGAGCCCTGCTCAGGCCAAGCCAAGCCTGTAAGACCTAACTGAAAAGACAGGAAAGCAGGGTGCATACAGGCCTTGATGCTGTAGTCAGGAGGCCCTGGTGGGAATCTGGCCTTGAGAACATTTTTTATAAGCTTGCTTTTACCTTGCTTGATCACTATTGTACCATCAGTGGAGGTTTTAGTTTTGACTTTAAATAAATGCACCCTGACCTGAGGAAGACCTCAGTGTTCCTTCAATTGTTATTCCTGAATAACATCCATATTCTGTAATTAGCAATGTTTAACATTGGTTGATGGGCTTTATGTGCATGCTATATGCCCTTAAGTGTACCGCACTCAATCAAAGACCTTGGAGGAAGGCAGTTGAGGCATTTGTCTATCAGACACTTGCCAGCCTTCTCATCCCTACTATAAGCTGCCTGGGAAGCATTAATTTCATCTGCAGCACCAAGGGATATCTGTGGGTTAGAGGTCGCCCACAAAAAGGAGTTTTGAAAACTGAGCATCTTGAATTACACAAGTAATTTTTGTATGTTGTAAGATATTTGGAGAATACAAAAATTAAATGGAAAATGAAAAAAAAATTAGCATCGCCTATATTCTACAACCAAAAATAATCACTAAAAATCACTGATAACACTTTAGTACATTTCTTAGCAATTTTTTTGTTTTCTATGTATGTGTGTATGTGTAGTATATAAAATTATAATTATTTATGTAGCATTGCAGGCTACTTTTAAATATTGTATTGTGAGCATTTTACTATTTTTTCTTTAAAAACAATTTTTAAATTTATTTTTGATTGTAGACAGAGAGGGGAAGTGAGGGAGAAAGAGAGGAAGATGAACACTGATGTGAGAGAGAAACACCAGTGGGCTTCCTTCCATATGCACCCTGACCAGAGACCAAACTTGCAAACCAGGCATGTGGTCTGACAAAGAATCCAACTGGTGACCTTACAGTTTGCAGTTTGATGCCTAATCAACTGAGCCACACTGGACAGGATTAAACATAACCTTTGATAATTTTTACAGTATTCTATTGTATATGGATATATTGTACAATTATAGAATATTTTATATGATCTTTTCAATCACATGAATATAGGTGGCATCATTAATATAAGGATTATCTTCTCTTGCAAACTGTATTTATCTAACAGTTTAAAAAATTAAATATGTATTTTCTCTCATCACCCATGGAATGTCTTCTGCCATATTCCAGAATATAGAAAGGATGTAGTAATATTTTGAGCGGGGTCCTATTCTTACAGAGGAAAATAGCAATATCTTGATGAAATATTAATTGTACTACTGAAAGTATTAACATTCCCACTTAAATATGATCCATAATAATGTTATATCTAAAATCAAAATAAATAATAAATAAATAAAAATAAATAAAATCAAGTGATGAAACTGGAAATATATCAGGTCATAAACTAGAATCATAAACTCTGGAAGTATCATTGTTTCCATATCTTGTCTCATGTACTTATTTGAACTAAATAACAGCACTTTCCAAATTATAATGTAAGAAATTGGCTAAATGTTTATGACCATGTATCTTCACATTCATAACTTTACATTAAAGGCCATTCTTTTGTACTCAGTTTTCCCAACTGCTTATATTTGTTGATGTCATTCCAGATCAGTTTTTATTAATAAATGTATAATTAATTAGTATATTTGTGGATGTGATGTATGTAAATCAATACATATTTTTATAATATTTTGAAGAAAAATCCAAGTCTTTTAGCATAATCTCATTTCCTTATGTTAATATTTCATACAAAGCTGAGGAATGATTAGGACACTATACCTGAGTAAATCTGATTCCATCTCAGTTTTAGCAAATGACCTTATTTGAGGTTATTAGGTGCAGAGGTGGTTCAGGAGTGGGAGCCAGGTGATGGACACAAGAGCAGAGACCTATGAGCTCTGCTTCAATACATTGCTTCCACTCATACTAAGTAAACTAAGTGTGTGGGTTGTCATTCTCTTTGGTAAGGACTATATTACTTACAAAACAGAAAGTGGTTCTGTATAGTTCTTTAAGTGGGACATATCAAACCAGACCCTCAATTAATTTTGTGTGGGTTATTGTTTTGTTTGGTTTTGGTTTTGCATTTATAAAAAATAAATCAAAATAAGACAAGCTAAAATCAAAGAGAATTTGTTAAATATGCATATAGGTATAAAAAAACTGTAAGGATGTAAACTAAAGTGTTAACAGCAGATTTATTGCAGGACTATGAATGATATTTATTTTCTTTTCTACATTTCCTGCATTTTCTAGAAGAAATATGTATTAATTTTATAATTATAAAATATAGAAGAGTTATATTTTAAAAACTTTGAACAAATCCTCTTTATTTGGAAATCAGTATACTTATCTCCATAAGTTTTACAGCACTGCCTATGGTACTGTATCATGAGAAATGTTTCCAGGCATAGACATTGGAAGATCTTTAATTATCAAACAGTAATTGCATTTACTTTACTCTGCTTCCTAAGGAAAGTGGATCAATACAACTGAGTGTGGTGGGCAGAGAGGAGAGCAGATGGACATTTTGGGGGTGGTGCATAGCAGAATCATCTGTAGAACCTTAAAAAGTATGCAGGACTGTTCTCTGTTTCTTACCCTTGGCTGGTGGGTGGGCAGGGTATGACCCTCACATACATATTGTGAAAAAGTCTTGAATTTTTCTAACATGCTCTCTGTCGATCCCTTCCTCTTCCAGGAATATCACTGCACTAGCATTATGATTAATCAAAGTTTTCTAAAGGTATGAACTTTGAAATAGTTTTGCCATCCATTAGTTTTTATAACCATGTCACAGAAGTTCTGATATAGGAAACCAGCTCACAAATCTCCTTGTGAGAGGGCAGTGTTTGTTTCTCTGATGCTGTATGGTGTGATCCCTATACTGGTCCATTTCCCCCATATAGTGCAGATTCAAGAATGTTGTTATTTGTAAGGCTGTCATAAAGGGCTCCACACCCAGCTCCACTTTCAAATGAAAGGAACCCTTGTATGTTTTTAGGGTACCATTTGGCAAATGTCAGCAGTGAAACCCTTTATCAAGTTGATCTACAGGACCAAGAGATAAAGAGTCTCAGGATCTTCAGAAGATTTGTGTCCATAAAAATTTGGCAAAAGCTAAGCAAGTTCTATACATTTATGACTGACCATTTTCTTTTTTGATAACAGCTACATTTTCTTTTTTAAAGAAAGAGTAGATAGTGCCTTGATTATTTGTGGACAACAGGTATTTTTATGCTTTATTTCTCAACTTAAATGTTTGCTGTTATTTTATTTAAAAAATATCAAATTTAAAGCTCACCATTTTCATAGACCCAAATGCCATATTATATTTCTGAAGGCTTGCTGATAAATTAACTAAAAAGTGAACCAGGTCTCTTTCTTTAGGAAAATTATATTAGTATAATATAAATATATCGTACCCAATGATTTGGAGACCAATATCAATCTGTCTCTGTATTTTGGTTTGAGACAAACAGGATTTCCATTTAGATCCATTTTCCTCAGCTTAATCAACTTGTTCAGTAAAAATTCCAAATCCTATAATTATAGAAGAAAAAGACACAAATATATCATAATTGTCAGTATTTCTTTCATTCAGTTAACTGTTTATAAAGGTAATTACTGCTTTTTGTGGCATTCTGGCTCAGTCCCAGATACTCAGAAGATGTATCATAAATTGTTTTTGGATAAAATGATCTATGTAATCATAGAGGGGGCTGAAGAGGCGGCAAAAAATGAGGTCTTGATTTGGGGGCCTTGCAACTGTTCTTTGTCATAGTCCCTTAAATGGAACCAAACTGCAGTGCAGAAAAAACTTTTGTCCTGGCCATCCATCCTGCTAAAGGTGCCCTATTCTTAGTGGAACTTACAGAAGTTTCCAGATTAAGACAATTAAGGAGTAGTTAGTAAGCAGTACAATGGCATCGCAAGGGAGAATATCTATCTATCTCTATATATGCTTTTTATTTTATAAAGAATGCATATTCATTTTAAAAATCTGCAAAAATATCAAAGGGAAAATAGAAAAAAATCACTTGCACGCTTATCACCCAAAGATCACTTTCAATATGTTGTCATATAGCCTTCTAGTCAACTTTTTTGAGCATAGGGATTCCTTTTTTAATTGTTTTGTGGGTAATTTTATTTTACATATATTATAAACATTTATGTGTTTTTATAGCTTAGCTTACAAGAAAATTAGCTGATCTATTTTCAAGGAATAAGTTATTCCATGATCTACAACCCAAATGAAGGTGAGAGAAAAACAGATTAATGGCATCTAAGGACCAACTCACTCAGCTGCCCTTCTTTGCATCTTCTTTCTCTCCATTTAGGTGTTTTTGTCCATTGTCACTATTGTTTTCTTCAATGCCTTGGGTTTTTTTTTTTTTTTTTGTCATTTCTTTCTTTGCTTTCTCCCCTTCCTCATTTTAAATATGTATATCTTATTTTAGCTATTTAATGGAAGTTAAATTATAGCCTTCAATTGATTTTATAAAACTCAATGGCCATAAGCAAAAAATAAAGGAAAACTACCGTTAATAGGGCAAAAACATTACTTTAAAGCAAATATTTTGCTGCCAATAAAAATGAATGTTGATAACAATTCTGTGGAGAGCTTTCTGGTTTTCAGAGCACTGCCAGATATATGATCTTGTACATACCCAGGGGGGTTGCTGTTTAGAATACGGTGGTTAGCATTGCAAAATTAATGAACAGTGCAGAGGGTAGCACCACTCAAGCACTTAGGAGTTTTCTATTTGTTTTCCTCAAGCCAAGACTGAAATGGTCATATGGTATCAGGGAAGATTAGGATATACAAATTGTAGGTTAATTCATACCTTTTTTTTTTTTTGAGTTGCAAAGCTGAAAGTAACTGATAACACATTGCCTGGTAATTTTACTCCCTATATATATATCATTTCCTCATCTTCAAAGCTTGATACCTCTCAGCCTGTTCAACCTACTTGTGCCTCCCATCTTATTTTTTTATTTGATCTATGTTTATTATTGCTTTATTTCTTCATTTATTTATTCTTTAGATTTTAGAAAACATTTTTGTTGTTGTTCTATGAAGCTTTAACATTTGTTACTTTTCACATATTAAAAATCTCCACATCCTGGCCGGAGTGGCTCTATTGGTTGGAGCATTATCCCGTAAACCAAAGGATGTGGGTTTGATTCCCATTCAGGGCAGGAGTCTAGGTTGTGGGTTCATTCCCGGGTGTATGTGGGAGGTGCAAATGGGAGGCAGCCAATGAATATTTCTCTCTCTCATCAGTGTTTCTCTCCCTCTCTCTCACCCTCCCTTCCCCTCTCTCTAACATCAATAAGCATGTCCTCAGGGGAGGATTTTTTTTTTTTTTTAATCTCTTAACTCTCACACATCATGGAGGTAACAAACAAGGGATTTGTAGATATACATCTGCATATTTGTGAAGAAATGCTATCTTTGGGGAATAATTACAAGGACAGCTGGGTATCTGTAGAGTACCTGGTAGGTCCCTTAATCTTCCTGAGACTATATTCCTACATAAAGTGGTAAAAGTATTTCCAGTTCTGCCTACTTCATTATTCAACAAAAAACGTATTTGATTATGGACTACATTCTGTGCTAGACTCTAAGATATCCAAATAAATAATTTATGTGAAAAATAGGAATTGTTAAAATAAAATGCAGGCAATCCCAAACTTCTGTTTGACCTTAGGCAAGCCTGTGTTCTCACTTATAAAATGAGGCTAATTAGAATTAGTTGCCATGCCATATAAATGCCTGGAGCAAAACAGGTAATAAATGTATTAATTCTTTGTCTATCCTTTCATTCTCTCAGCTAACTTTTTTTCTCTTCATTTTGGCTGGGAGAACATAAATTGTTTAACAAAGAATAAACTTCTGACCCACTGACATGTAGTTGACTTATAAGAAAGTTCTAAGTTATAACTTCAAAAATTATAACTTCGTCCTTCAGTCCTGATCCCTGGATTGTGCTCTCTCCTCAGCATTTATTTTAACAGTGTTTGATACAGTTATAATAGTCTTATTTTATGTAAGAGTTTCTATTTGTCTTAGTCTGTAAAAATCTCTAAGGAAGGAATTGTGCATTGTATTTGTTTTAGTGTTGAATACAATGTTCCTTCATCCAAAAGTAATAGTAACAATATGAGAACTGTACATTTAAATAGATAAAAGAGTCCTGTGCACTTTGTTAATTGTTCCTCACTTGATAAATGACCCACGACATACTCCCTCCAGTGCATGTTTATTTAAGACTCAACTAATCCTGTGCTGAAATATGATTACCCTTTGGATACGCTCTGGTTGTTCATTGCCTTCCTGTCTTTAATAAAATGCTTTCACTCTCCTGCCCTTCAATAAGTTACTAAAGGGAGCAGACACTTTTCTGGACAGTCTCTGTTTGATAAATGATCATGTCATGCTATCACTTAGGGGAGTGCTGCAGAATCCTGGGGAGCCAATCTGCTCCCCAAGCAGGGCTGGCGCTGGGCTCCTGTCCGGGCACTGGCACGGGCTCCCGCTACAATTAGTGATGACCACTGATGAACCTGTATTTGACCAGCGTGCTCCAATCTTTATCGGAAACGTCTGGCCCCACTGTCCTAGCTAAATCTAAAGACAGCCATTTGTCATCCCTCTGACTGCCTGTCATCATCTGCCTGGGAAAAATCTATAATTTTGGGCTTGTTTCTGACTAAACTGTGGGGTGAATAAATTTATCTTCGGGTTACTCTGCTTGTCAGGATCAATATTGAGCAGAGGTTGAATAAATTAGAAACTGGAAAAACATGACAGGCCATAGTGGTTTGTTCGTCTGTGTTGTATAAATCAAATACTTAGTTTATATAACAGGCAGACTTGTCAAATTTTTATTTCCACATTCATTCTGAAGATGCTTTACCTCATGATAAATGGTCATCAGAAAACCAATGAAGTGAATCGCTATTATATCTGACTGTGAGATGAACTTATCAGATCATTTTATTTATTTAGCAAAATTTGCAGACATAAAAACTGTAGGTATAGATTCAGAAATTTTTGTGTGTTTTTCATGTTTTTATACATTTTGTAACTATATTTATTTGACTTAATAAGTATAATGTTGACCCTGTTGAAGTTCGTGGCTCATCCAACTACTTAGAGATAGGCAAAGTTTTATTGTAAATGGCCATTAAAGTATTTAATATTTTAATACAATGATGACCTTTTTCAAGGAACCACAGGAACAAATGAAAAGACATTTTAACCAAAAGTAAATGTCATTTGAATGAGAGCACTGTGAGCTGAAGACAGGAGCTTCTAGAGATGGAGTACTGTTTGGCCTAACCTCTCTGCTCCCCCTCAGGGCTTGACTCTGCCACCAGTTTTATTGGGGAGAACTGCTTCATTGGTCCACAGAGCTTTCTCATTTTATGCCTTTGGTCTCACACTTTCTCTTTCCTCCTTCCTATTTTTCTCAACCAAGAAAGAGTCCCAGCTCTTTTCCTAGATTAACTGGTTCTCTCCAGCCCCTGTCCTTTTCCCCAGGCTTCCTCTTGGGATCTTCTTTCTCTTGCGTTTCCATTTCCAGTCTCTCCCTTTCCTCTGGCTTTTATCCTGTCTCTTAGCTCCGGTCTCTACACTTCTTGAAACAGTAGTCCACACCAGTGCTTCTCAAACTTTCCGTGCTTAAGAATCACCCAGGGATCTCATTTAAACGTAGATTCTCATTGTTTACCTCTGGGGCAGAGAGTCTGCATTCGGAGGTTGATGCTGTCTCTGGTCCTAGGACCACAGTTGGAATTATAAGGATCTAGGCCACTGCCTCTGTTTCCTCAATCACCTGGCACTCCTGCATCCTGGGGCTTCTGAACAGGCATTTCTAACCTTATCACTTACCACCTTATCACATTGCCAATCCCAGACTTTCTCAGTCCCAGTTTTCTGGAGCACTTTCCCGACTCACCGCTCCCTTTATGGCTTTGTGATGCCACCTTCTTCAGGCTCCCTGAAGCCTGCCTCGATCTCTAATCCCATAAACTACAAACCTCTGACCATCAGAACCCGTAATATATAAACAGGCTATTTTCCAAAAGTTGCTTTTGAGAACAGAGAATACATCTCATAAAAAAGTGGTATACCTTTTGGACTGCTGCCCCAATAGGGCATTAAACAACCTATTAATAGAGAAAAATGCTCCAAGACTGTGTGGTGTGGTGCTATAAAACTTCCCCATAATGCAAAACCATGATTCCCAAGCACTAGCGCCCCCTCTGGGGAGCAGGAGCAGGTGCAAGTGTCCCTGAGGCAGACAGGGATCCATTTACTTTTGTCCTTCCTTTTCATCATCTACATTTATTCTTTTCAGTGCTTTTTCCCTCCTTTTCACAGCAGAATGTTTATAAAGTTATGGCTAGAAAAAATTTTCCCTATAACCCACTATATTCTTTTTTGTTGTTATCAGCGTAGAAATTTACTTGAATTCAAAATAATATGGTTCTATTTCAACCTACTATGTTCTTCATTCATATGCAGACATTTACCAAAAACAAACAAACAAACAAAAGAATGTCCATGTTGATAACAATAGTACAACATCTATTACACCAAGGAAGGAAGGGTCATCTATACTGTGAGAAGACGACCCAGATTTTGTGGAATGCCACAGTGAGCATTTATTTCATCATACTCCTCCTATATCAGGGAGTGTCATCCATGATGGCAATTTTAGTGACCACTTAACCAGTTTTCTGAAGAATCCCACATTCTACTGTCCACTGAGCTCTGACCTTATATATCCAATTGTCCAGCTCATATTTGTGATGGCATATTTTTTAAAGCTTATTTAGTTATTTTAAAACTATTTTATTTAGTATTTTTAGAGAGGGAGGGAAACATCAGTGTGTGGCTGCCTTTTATAGGCCTCCAGCTACAGACCTGGCTGGAGACCTGGCTTGCAACCTGGTTATGTGCCCTGGCTGGGAATCGAACCAGTGATCTTTGGGTTCACAGGCCGGCACCTATCCACTGCGTCACCAACCAGGGCTGCTATGGCATATTTTAAAGGCTCCTCATACTTGACCAAAACTCATGATCACCCTCTTCCCTAAACCTGACTGTTGAGCTTCCTATTTTCCATTGTGCAAGGCAAAAACCTGACTCTTGACTTTCCCTCTTCTACATTCCTTCTATCACCACCAAGTTCTGTTTACTTTACTTCCTGAACAATTCTCCAATCTGCTCGTTCACTTCATTTTCACTCCAACCCTATTCAGGTTTTCACTATCTCTCACTTCCTAAGTAGCTTCCTCTCTTCCAAATCTATTCTTTACGCTGTAGCCATGCTGATCTTTTCAAAATGCTTATTTATGATTACTTCACCCCTGGCTTAAACACCTTTAGGGGCTCCCCATTGTTCTTCAGATAAAGACAAACCTCTCTATCATGATCTACACAATGTCTATCTACCAATCTATTTGCACTATGGTTCACCTTTACTCTTTATGCTTCCTGGTCCTCATTTTTCTATGCCTGGACCTGCCTTTGCACATGCTATTTTTCCTGGTTAGTTCTTCTCATCTCTCAGAGAGCAGTTCAGCAATCCCTTCCTAAGGGAAGCTGTCGCTGATTTCTCTAACCAAGGCAGATTCCCCTAGTGAAGCCTCCCAGAGCCGCATACTTCTACTTTGTACTTATGACAGGTGCATTTTTACCTTTGTTTTTGCCTAATTATGTGTTTAATGTTTCTCTTCCCCTCAATGCTGAGAGCTTTTCAAGTCCAGGGATATATCTATTTTTGCACACTATTGTCTCCCCAATTGTCTAGCAAGTGTTGCCACCTGCTAGGTATTTTGAATGGATAGATAAGAAAAAATGAATGAGTGCATGGATGAATGGATCTGAGGTTAGAAGCAGGGCAGGAATTATAAAGGAAAAATTATATAGAACCAATTTTGGAAAATTTGCTTACAGGGGTTGCATACAAGGAAAGAGAAAGACAGGATTTATCTTCTCTTCATTCATTTCCTCCTCTACTCCTTTACTATACTCACTTCTCCCTCTGCTGCCTCAAGGCTCTGCCTGGGACCAGTTTCAGTCTAGGGAGTAGGAGAGTTAAGGGTAGTGCTAGAGGATCTTGGGGGAAGCTGTTCTGCTGTTCTTGGTAGATGTGGAAGTGAGGGGAAAGAGAATGCAATCCAACACAGCAGGAAGGACAGAAGCCACTTGGCCACCCAACTTTTTTCCAGGTCCTTATCCTGTGCTTCTGCCTCTAAAATAGCCAGCCCCTTTTAGCTCTAGGCTGGAGCATGGACATCGTTTGGGAAGGTCTGTGTTTCCCAGGGACCCATTTCTCTCTTTTCTTTTCCTTTTATTATTCCTTCCACAGAGCTCCAGGATTTCAGTTGCCGTGGCAGTACTTTTCCTTGTTATTTGTGTTTCTTTTAATTTTTCTTAAGTATCTTTCCCACTGCTTAAACCAGAATCTTCATTGGAAGGTTCAAAGTTATTTAACCATCTAAGGGACCATTCATTATTTTTCATCATTATCTTATTTCATGTATTTTCTGCAGGTGTATTTGAGGAACCTATGATTCATATCAAAGCAGCTGCTCCAATGTTAAAAAACCTTGGGTAATTATAGTGGTTTTGTGAGGATCTCTAATGATGTCCACTTCTTTTTCCCCATGGCCCAAAGCTGTCTGTTGCTGAAGTCTCTTAGGATGGATGTCAGTGACCTTATTATGGATGGCACGTTGAGCTTTCTTTCTATGGCTCCGGCTTGATGTCAGCAGCTTCTGGGCAACTTCAATCAATGAGCATAAATAATGAAAAAATTAAAGCCAAAAATGGAGATATGACCCCAGGAATACATACAGAGAGACAAGTAAATATTACGATGCTGATCTTCAACATGTCCTTTGATTAAGCCTTCAGAGGATAATGTAAAATGGACCACAAAACCACATTTCAAGTGAAACCCAGGCAAGTCTACATTCAGACTTCTAAGAAGCTGTGTGCAGGCATGTCTAATTGCTGTGTCTTCTTGCTGGAATAAAAATAACTTGAGATTTCATCTTCATTCCCTGGATATCTTCTCTAATGGGAGGGAAAAGCATATGCCAACCTCTGGAACTTGCTGAATGGTTTGCATTCCTTCTCCAGATAGTTGAATATTTTTCATTGTTCCCATGTTCATTCATTCATTCTATAAACATGCAGTAGATGCCTACTATATACCAAGCATAGAGCTGAGGTCCAGGGAATCCTGAAGTCAACAAAAATTCCTTACTCTTAAAGGCTCTCAGAAAAATGGGAGGGGTGCATGGTGATACACGATAACAGAATTTTATTAACCAGTTGTTCCTCACCAACCAATTACTCTTTTTTAAAATTAGCTCTTTAAAAAGCAAAGCAACAACACAGTTTAAAAAAATTTAAAAAGGCCCCAGGGTTTATAATAAAGCTTAAAGAATAGCTTATAACAAAACCACTTTCAACTTTTTCAGCTATTTCTATACACACTTACCTCCACAATGCTAAATAACAACTACTATCTATTGATTTTAAAATCTTAGATAGTTATCTACTGAATTCCATCTATGGTAGATGATGATTTAATTCTCAAAAGTACTATAACAAACCCTATACTTTTCTTTCTCCCACTTGTCAATGGTCTTACTAAAATTGTTAATCAGATTAATATTCACTATTATTAAGTTCACTTAAATATTATTCACTGTTAAACCACATAATGCACTATGACTGCATCTTATTGTTTTCTAGAATTAAAAATTGGTTGGCTACTTATTTGCTTAGTTTTCTATGTATTTATCACCAACTGAGGGAAATTTGGTTGTTTCTAAAATTACAAATAAAGTTTTCAATGTATTTATCACCAACACTGCCTGCTGCAACTTAGGCTGATAGATGCTGTCTTGGGACAACTCTTCACTTCAAATCCCCTTCAAATTCATTCTGGCTATTTCCTTAGGTTTTTTCCCTTTTTCACTGATTTATGCTGTTATCTTTATTATTTTTTCCTTCCTCTTATTTTAAATTTAATTTGCATTTATTGTTCTTGTCTCTTGAGGTGAAAACTTAGATTTTTCTTCCTTTCCAAAATAAGTATTCAAAGTTAAAATTTTTTTTCTAAGCACCATATTACTATATCCCACCAATTTACAAATGTTTTGTTTTAATTTTCATTCAATTCAAGTATTTTCTAATTTTAATTTTTTTTCTTTGAGATTTAAATGTGTGTTTTTAAATATATAAAGATTTAGAGATTTAAAAGATATCTTTCCTTTATTCCTTTCTAATTTAATTCCATGGTCTATGGTCAAACAACATGCTTCATATAATCTGAGTTCTTTCAAGTTTTTGAGGCTTGCTTTATGGTCTAGCATATGGACTATTTTGATAAATATTCCAACTACTATTGTTAGCTGGGATTTTCTGCAAGAGTCAATTAGATTATCAGCTATGTTGTACCAATCTTTTATATCCTTATTAATTTATTATTTACTTGTTCTATCAACTAGTTAGAAGAGTTTAAAACTTTTGTTATAATTATAGATTTGTGTATTTCTTCTTTTACTTCTGTCAATTTTTGCTTCACACATTTTGAAATTTCATTATTAGGTGAATAATTATTGAGGATTTTCATTTTCTTGATGAATTGGTAAATTCTATGTTTAACATTTTGAGGAACTGTCTGTTTTTTGTTTTTTTTTTAAGATTTTATTTATTATTTCCAGAAAGAGAGGAAGGGAGAGAGGCAGAGATGGAGAGAATCAGAGCAACATCAATGTATGGTTGCCTTTCACCTGCCTCCAGCCACAGATCTGGCTGGAGACCTGGCTTGCAAGCTGGTTATGTGCCCTGGCTGGGGAATCGAACCAGCAATCTTTGGGTTCGCAGGCCAGCACCTTATAAACTGCCTGTTTTTTAAAGCAGCTGTACTGCTTTACATTTTTTCTGGGGTGATTTTACTTACCCCAGAAAGTATGAGGGTTCTAATTTATCTATATCATAGTCAACACTTATTATTATCTTTTTTTTAATAACAATTTCATCAGGCTTAAAGTGGTATATAATTGTGGTTTTCATTTGCATTTCACGAATGACTAATTATATTGAGTATCTTTTCACATGGATATTAGCCATTTGAGTATCTTCTTGGTAGAAATATCTATTCAAGTCCTTTGCCCATTTGTAAATTGGGTTTTGTTGTTGTCATCTTTGTTGTTGAGTTGCAAGAGTTCTTTATACTTTCTGGACATGAATCGATTATCAGATATAAAATTTTCAAACAGAGAGTGGGGTAAAAGTAGGTTTATATTGTGAGTATACAAAACACAGTTTATTCTTATATTGTTTATTAATTATTGCATTATTTTTCCCTATGAACAATTATTAACCTACTTTTTCCCCCAACCTTATATTTTTTCCCAGTCTCTGGTTTGTCTTTTTTCATTTTCTTAATGGTATTTGAAAATAAATGTTTTTAATTTTGTTGAAGTTTATCTATTTTACCCTGTGCTTTTGGTGTTATATCTAGGAAGACTTTACCCAATTCAAGATCATAAAAATGTATCTCATGTTTTCCTCTAAGAGTTTTATAGTTTGAACTTTCTACATTTAAGCCTCTGATCAATTTTGAATTAATTTTTTGGTATGTCAAATATATTTCTTCTTAAATTATTTCTTCTTTGACTTAAAAAAAAAGATTTCATTCATTATTTTCAGAGAGAAGGTCAAGGAGGGAGGAAGAAAGGGAGAGAAGCATCAATGTATGGTTGCTTTTCACCTGCATCCAGCTACGAACCTGGCTGGAGACCAGGTTTGCAGCCTGGTTATGTGCCCTGACTAGGAATGGAACCAGTGACCTTTGGGTTCACAGGCTGGTGCCTATCCACTAAGCCACCAGCCAGGGCCTCTTTTTATTTTTTATTTTTTTGACTTTTTAATTGTATTTTTTGATGACCATTTATCCCCCTTATTCCCACTTCCTTGAGCAATCACCATACCATTTTCCATGTCCACAAGTCCTTTTTGCTCCATCCCTCTACCCACTACCTCCCCACCATAGCTGTCATTCTACTGTCTGTGAGTCTATCTCTATTTTGCTTGTTAGTTCACTTTGTTCATTAGATTCCACATATGAGTGAAATCATATAGCATTTGTCTTTCTCTGACTGGCTTATTTCACTTAGTATAATGTTCTCCAGGTCTATCCATGCTGTTGCAAAGGGTAAAAATTTTCTTCTTTTTTATGGCTGAGTATTATTCCATTGTGTAAATATCCCATAAAACAACAACAATGAATTGCTTTTGGTTTATCTTACTTAAAAAAGTACCCAACTTAATGCTTTTTCATGCAGCTATCCAAATATCTCAGCACTATTTATTGGAAAAACTATTTTTCCCCATTAGCTTGACTTTGACACCTTTGTCAAAAATCAGTTGACTAAGGTGAGGGTTTATTTCTGGATTCCCAGTCTCACTCCATTGATTTATATGACTATATTTATGATAGTGCCAGTGTCTTGGTTGCTGTACATTTGTAATAAGTTTTGAAATAGGAATATGGGAGTGTTTTAACTTTGCTCTTTTTCAAAAATGCTTTGACTACTCCAGGTACCTTGAGGCCTCTATTTCTTCAAAGGTATCTTCTGCCCCTGTCTCAGTCAGTTCAGGCAGCCAAACAGAATACCATAGACTGGGTGCCTTAAAAAAACAAGTATTTATTTCTTACAGTTCTGGAGGCTGGAAAGTCCAAGATCAAAGTTCTGGTAGATATTGTGTTCTGGTGGGAGCACTCTTCATGATTTACACATACCTATCTTCTCGTTGTAACCTCACATAGCTAAGAGAGAGATGGAACATTAGTCTCGTTCTCTTCTTATAAGGATCCTCATGACCTAATTATCTCCCTAGTGTTTCTCCTCCAAATATCATCACCTTGGGGATTAGGCTTCAACCTACGAATTTTGGAGGGACTAAACATCAAGTTCCTAGCATGGTCCCTACTTACTCCTAGGACTTCATTTACATACATATTTTAATGCTTGTAGCATTCCACAAGCCATTGAGACTCTTTATTTTTTAGTGTTGTTTTTTTTTTTCTTTCTGCACCTCAGTTTTGATCATTTTAATGCTATATCTTTGAGTTCTCTGATCTTTTCTTTTGCAATGTCTAATCTTTTAACACCATCCAACTAATTTTAATTTTAGATATACTTTTCAGCTCCAGAGTAACTTTTCTGTATCTTCTACTTTTCTTCTCTGTGTTCACACTTTTTCTAAATTCTAGAGCATATTTATAATAGCTTTTTAAATGTCATGTCTTCTAATTCCATCTTGTATGTCATTTCTGGATGATTTTTCATGACTGGTTTTTCTTTAGTTACGATTTACATTCCCATGGCATTTCCCTCCCTGGACTGTGATCTGGAAAGTACCCTCAGGCAGAAAGTTGGAATAATTAGAGCTCACCTTGTTTGTTTTCTTTCTCCTAGGAATTCACAGTCTTGTACAATGTCTGAAAAAGCTGTTTCACATATTTTGTCTAATTTACGATTTTTTGAGGGGAGGTGATCATTCTTGTCTTGGTTATTATATCATGACCTATTATATTAAGTATGAGTTTATTTCCCTATTTCCTGATTCTTATACTCTTATTAGTTATATATTGGCTATCCTGAATTAATTCTCTTTCTTTCTTTTTAACTTGCTTATTTTACATTCTTTCTCCTTTTGTTCATTCTGGGAAACTTACCCAACTTTATTATTTAAGCTTTATGTTGAATATTTAACTTTATTCTGTTTTAAATTTCTAAGTCCTCTCATTCACTAATGTTCCTTTAAAAAGAGAGAGAGAGATTTATGTGTTTTATTTAAAGGTTATAGAATCCTTTTTTATTTCCTTTAAGAAATTAATTATAGTGGAATTTGTTCAAGTTGTTGTTTCTTTCTGTTTCCATACTATCTGTTCCTTCAGAGTTCTTTCTTTTTAAGTTTCTTTCTTCCTTTGATATTAGAAGCTTTCAGATGTCCAGTGATCCTGACATAACTGTTCTTTCATGAAAGTAAATGAGAGCTCTGTGTGAAGGACAGGCTTACTGACTGGTCTCGCTGTAAAGCCAATTGGGTATGCTGCTAGTATTTTCCCTGTGGAACCCTTAAATGTTGAGTTGGGAGATGTTTTCTCTTGGGCTGGTCAGTTTACCTAGAGAGGATTTGTTTCATCTCTTGCCCAAGGTTTTTAAGCCACACAGGAAGAGTTTTGGGAGTAACGCCTGGTTTGTGTGCATAAGAGGGAGGAAAACATAAGCCCTCTAACATTTTAGTATTGTCTTTCATTAACTCTCCATTTTCAGCATTGCCCTCTCTGTGATTTTTTTTCTTAAAGATTTTATTCATTATTTTTAGGGAGAAGGACAGAGAGGGAGGAAGAAAGGGAGAGAAACATCAATGTTTGGTTTCCTTTCACCTGGCTGGAGACCTGGCTTGCAACCTGGTTATGTGCCCTGGCTGGGAATTGAACCAGCGACCCTTGGGTTTGCAGGCCAGTGCCTATCCACTGAGCCACACCAGCCAGGGCCTGCTGTGATTTTTGTCACTAGTTCAACTTCTTCACAAATTAAACCTATCCCATGTAACTTAGCTTTTAACTACATAGTCTTTTAATTTTTAGTTCTCTTTGTTTTTAGTTTATATACTGAAATTTCAGTTATGAGGAAATATTTCATAAAACACTGTTATAAGAAAAGAAGTTTCTCTCATGTTCCTGTGGTTTTGGGTGGAAGAAAAATAATGCAAACCCTTGCCAAGTCACTCTATTCTGAAACATGTATAATACGTAATACTTGACTAGACATAGTCTGATTGTTGTTAATTCAACGCATTTCAGTTAACCTCTTATTTGCCCTCATGTCTACCACTCAGCAGCATTCAGTGCAAGTAGCCTTTCCCTCTTCTTGAAGTGTCATTTTTCCTGTCTTTTCTTAACATCATTCACTCCTGATGCCTTCTCATCTAAATTATCTCTAAATATTGGAGCATTTCTATACTTGATCTTGGCCTCATTTATTATCTCTACTTTCTTTTACCTAGTTCAATGGTTCTAAATATATAAATGCTGTTGACCCCCTAACTTTCAGTTTTACTTCTTTGAATTCCAGATGCCTACTTGACATACCCATTTCAATGTCCAATAGATATTTCAATAGAAATAATTATTTATTCCTTTCCTGTATTCCCAACTTGTAAAGGCTACCACTGCCCCTAGTTCACACAAAGAGCTGAGAGTTATCCCTGATTCTCCTCTTTTTCATTATTCTTACACAGCCTACTCATAAGCAAGTTCATGGGCCCAATCTAAAAATGTACCAGCAATCCATTCACTCCTTTTCATCTCCAGCCAATCATCTTCTCATACTATTCCTAAAAGGTCCTTTATGGTCTGGCTTCTATACCTTCCTTTCTAATCTCGTGCTATACGGTTGTCTTTATATAGTCAGGAATTAGTTATTGAGCACCTACAACATTTCAGAAACTGAGCTAGGCACTAGGGTTGCTATCAGAGTAAAATGGCCTCTTTTTTGTTCCTTGGCTGCTTTAAGCTTTCTTTGGACTCATCTTTTATTCCCTGTGCTTGGTGTGTTTTTTCCCTAGCTCTTTGCAGATTTCTTTCTTTTTTTTTCATCCTTTAGAACTCAGCATAAATATCATTTGCTCAGAGGCCTTTCTAATAACATAATTGTTCCATTGTCATCCTACTTAATTCCTTCATAGCACTTTTCACAATTTTTATGGCTTACTTTTTCCTGACTGTTCTCCTCCTCTTTCTCTCACTGTAACATAAGCTTCTTGAGAGTAGAGATCTTGTCTTATTTATTATTGTATCTCAAGTGCCTAGAACATGTTTCTCCAAGGGTCTAGAACAGTGCCTGTCACATACAGTATAATAAATATTTTTGCATAGATTAATTTGATAGGGAGGTTCAGGAAAAGCTACAGAGGGGAACTCAAATACAGTTAAGTTTTAACAGTAAAGATTTGGTTACTTAAACATTGATCATTAGACTGAACAGCCAGCAGTCAAGAAGGTATTTATTTTGGTTATACATTTATCCTGGTTTTACATTATTAACATGGCCTAAGAATAATCATTGTAGGCAAAATAGCTTGGTTTTAATGTCACTCAGAAAAATTTCCTTTGGGATTATTTGGAGGCTACTATTTTTATCTTATCAAACTCTGCATTCGATTCCCCAGCCAGGGCACATAACCAGGTTGCAAACCAGGTCTCCAGTCAGGTCTGTGGCTGGAGGCAGGTGAAACGCAACCATACATTGATGTCTTTCTCTCCCTCTCTTCCTCTCTCCCTTCCCCCCTTTCTGAAAATAATGAAATAAAATCTTAAAAAAAAAAAAAAAAAAAAAAAATAGGAGAAACAAACTCTGCTTTTCTGCTTAGAGTTAAAAGCATAATAGAATAAGACTTTAAAACTAATAATAATAACTGAAATGAATCTTGTTAACTATGATAATTAACAACTAGCTAGATTTTTCAAGATATATTCAAGTTTGTTTTTTTTTTTTTTTAAGATTTCATTCATTATTTTTAGAGAGAGGGGAAGGAAGAGAAGCAGAGAGGGAGAGAGGGAGTGAGACAGCAATGTATGGTTGCCTTTCACCTGCCCCCAGCTACGGACCTGACTGGAGACCTGGCTTGCAACCTGGCCATGTGTGTGCTGGCTGGGAATTGAATCAGAGACCTTTGGGTTCACAGGCCAGCGCCCTATCCACAGTGCCACCAGCCAGGGCTTATATTCAAGTTTTTACCACTTATTACTGAACATTTACTTGCCAAGCATTGTGCTTAGAACCCGGGCTAACAAAAACATTTAGGGAAAATACTTATTCTATACTTAAGATTGATGCCAATTTGGGAGACTAGAATTCTCCACCATTCTCTCAACAGGAAAGGTGAGCTTCTGTGCTTGGTCATTCTGTTCCCATTTCCAAAGGGGTGAATGTGGTACGCTGTGCACAGCTTAGGCTTCTCTTCGTCATCAAAGACCTAAACTCCAGGCCCTGCCACTTTGAGTAGGATCACATGTATACAATATACCTCATAGAAGACTCCGCATCTATCACAAAATCATGGTACTGATTTTTTTTAAAAACTCATAAAATCATAGGAAAAGTAAATAATTCTGGTGACTACAAAATGCCCAATTAAAAAGTTTATTTTATCTTATTTATATTTTATTTATTATCCAGAGAGAAAGGGAAGGGAGAGAGGCAGAGAGGAGAGAGACATCAACGTATGGTTGCCTTTCACCTGCCTCCAGCCACAAACCTGGCTGGAGATCTGGCTTGCAACCTGATTATGTGCCTTGGCTGGGAATCAAACCAGTGACCTTTGGGTTTTCAGGCTGGTACCTTATCCACTGTGCTACCAGCCAGGGCCAATTAAAAAATTTAGAAGACCTCTCTAAAATTTAAAATATTTTTTTTCATTGCAGAATTTATCCCATAAACTCCCTGCATACTTCATGTTGCAAGTTGAAATAACTGAGTCATGCTTTTCTTAATGGTTTAAATATCTACTGTGATTGTTCAATGGCATGTTGGATATTTTGAGGAATTTCTTGATAGTAGAAAGCATTAATATTAACTTTCATAGTTACCTACTCCTTATAGTAGTTACGGGATGTGCCAGGTAATAGGTTTGAATTTTAGGGTCAGCAGAAAGCTGCCTGGAAGTAATTTTGAAAACAAGAGAGCTATTTATGGAGGAAATATAAGTCCATTCTTTCCTCTATGGTTCCAGATGAAGAAACCGTATCACAGCCCACCCCATTACCAAGCCAGAAATTATAAGTCATTATAGTCTTGTTCCTTGTTGCTTTTGGGTTTTTTTAGCCTGGGACTGTACCCTTCCTTCCTGGTTCTACACAAAGTAGTATGGTGCCTGACAAATTTGTAGGTGACCAATACATATTTGAATTAATGAATGAATAATTGAATGAATATGACATGATATGATATAACATGACATGAATATAGCTAGTGCAAATTAAAGTAGGTTCAACATCCAGGTGCTTCCTCAAGAAAGAATAGCCAGGAGAGAGTTCAGGTCTAGTCACAGTTACTAAAAATGCCTTCATTGGCAAGTCAGAGATAAGGGGCAAGAAATCTAGTCTTTAGAGGAAAACATTTGATGGAAAATAAAAATCATGACTTCCTTCTCAGAGAAACATTATTCTTTTTCTGTTGGTGAAGGATGGAGGCATTGGGTATAGAAGACAAACTAGGTAAGGGAGCAGAATTATGCAAAAAAATACATTAAAAAGTAAAGATTCATAAGCTAGTTTTAGAACAAATCCAGAAGTTTTTAAAGTAATATATTTTATAGCTATTTTAATCATAATTTCATGTTAATATTTTAAAATTAATTTCTGTTTACAGTACCTTCACATGCAGAAGTTGGTTGTCAACTGCTATGAGCTGATTAAGATTCTCCAGTATTTCTAAGTCTCTTATGTCATCAACATTATTATTGCTGATATTCAATATAGAGAGGGATTTCTGAAAGAAAAGAATAAAGTTAGCATTAGTAAATAGCCTATTTAAATATTATAGGTGGGAACCTCCTAATCTGTGAAAAATTTAAGATTCAGAACTGATTATTTATCAGTTCAGACTGTTTTGCTTTTTAGGTAAGAAAATAAAAACCCATGGAGATTTTGTTTCTATGTCATTTTTTTTTTCAGATGGAATGTTTAGAACTATAGCAATTGTGAATAACTTACTGTTTTTCATAAGTTTGATCAAGATATAAGAAAAAGTTATAGAAAAAAGAAGCTAAGAATCAAGAAGCAAAGAAAGAAAAAAGATGATCCACGTAACAAATATAGAAAATATACTTCAGTTTAAGCAAATTATCATTTTGTGTTAAGGATCACTAAAATTTGTACTTACATAGGAAGAAATCGTTTTTGTCTTTGTTTTTCTACATAGAAAATATTGACCAAGAATTAAAGAATATCTGGTTTTGATTTTTATCGGTATCTTTCTGTATAGTTTTCTCTTGACAATCCATATGCAATCAGAATCACTTAGAATAGTAGTTAGCAAACTAACAAGAATTTCAACATCAGTTGTTAATGAGGACATAAATATACAATAGAACAGCAATAAATCAAAGCCATCTTAAAATCTAAGGCCCAGGAATCTCTACCAAGATATTGAGTACCCACCCAGACACCCACACATAGCCAACATAAAGATGATACTTCCTGACACTTTTTAAGGTTTGAAATACAGCTTTACACATTATGCCTTATATTTAGAATTTCAGAATCTGCTTGAAACTATGCAAAAATTAAGCAAAAATATTTTCAGTGGCATTTTGTGGTAAAACTAGCCATTCCTAAGGTTGTTGGGGTTGGTCAATCTACATGGATCATTGATGAGCTGAGACACCGTTGATTCTATGGGGAGGATGGAAGGGGTAGGATAGAAACTAAGTCACTTCTTTCTTTTCTAATTTAAAGCACTCTCTTAATTGTTATATGTTTGGTTCAGAAACCTTATTCCGCCCTCCATTTCTGGGGCCTCTAAAATAAAACCAACAAAGTCTGTAAATACAATAACCATGTTCTATTTCTGACCCTAGCACAGCATGAAGATAGCTATCTCTAACAAGTCCTGCTTCCAGGATTAGCAAAAGCCTCTGTGGCGCCCTCTGCCTTCTCAACTCATGGTGACACTTCCCTGTGACATCAGATGACACATATATCTGCTTCTAATGACTCAGAGCCTTATATGTAGCACAACCTACAATCAAATCAGACTTGTTGCAATGATTCTCTAGGTTGTTTAAAATTTGCTTAATGTGCACTCCTGTTTCCTTAGGCTTTCTGTGTCATGATAATCACCAAGGTCCAAATTATGAGTGAATTAACATCTGTTAGAACTTCATACTTTACATAACCTTTTAACATCCTTCTTTTGATCCTTCCAGTAGCCCTAGAAGCAGGTGTTATCTCCACCTCACTGGGTCTCTGAGGAACCAGTTTTCGCCCTCAAATGAAGTCTCAGTTGGCCTACAATTATTCTGAGTATGTACAACATCCAAATAATGCTTCACCACCTTTCTGTCCCGTTATAACTGTTAATCTCTACACATGCTTTGTTAGAATACTCAAATATGGTCTTACTGCCAGAGAATGAAGAGTTCGTGGATCACACACAAGCTTTTCTCCAAGGGGAAGCCTCTGACTCTCGACATGAAGCTCTCTTAGTCCTTCCAACCCTTCTAAACCTTCTATGACAGCAATATAATTGCCTCCCAGGTACCTGCAAGATATTAGATATCATTTTAAATAGACACTCTGTAAACATCGTGGTCTGTAAACATGATGAAACAATAACAAAATCATTGAGCCTGTGTGAGAACTATACATAATGTTCTTTATAATGAATCAATAAAAGATTTATTTATGTGATTCTTACTTATAATTTAGTCTAAGAAGTAAGTTTGTTTATTTATTTTTTTAAATGAGAGAATTGGAATAGTCCTTATTAAACTAGCTGCCCATGCTTCTCATATATAAGGTGCAGAAGAACCATCGAAGTTGTAGGTTCAAAAACAAAGATTCTGATTTGGCTATCTAAGGAACCCAGCATTTCCTACTCTACTCCTGTCTCTCCATTCTAAGGTCCCTGGCCCACTTTCTGAGATGTACTAACAGTTCTTTCAATGTGGGGAAACTGGATCTCACAGTCTTCACTGTTGAATTAAAAGCATTAAAGGCACAGTAAATGTCTTTTAGCTATCAAATCTGCATCAACGTGATCAATTCTATGACCCAACCTTTTTTTTTTTTTTAAGATTTTATTCATTATTTTCAGAGAGAAGGGCAGGGAGGGAGGATGAAAGGGAGAGAAGCAGCAATGTATGGTTGCCTTTCACCTGCCTCCAGCTAATTACCTGGCTGGAGACCTGGCTTGCAACCTGGTTATGTGACCTGACTGTGGAATCGAACCAGCGGACTGTTGGGTTCACAGGCGGGCACCAATCCACTGAACCACCAGCCAGGGACCTTGCCCTTTTGAGCTACCTAATTCCGAAAGGCGCAGAACTCATTTGAGTTCCATGGAAACTTTCACCATTTCAGCCCTGTAAGGATGTTTTTAGGTACTTCTATAAGCCCTTAAGGCAACTCAAACTCGTGCAAAAGAAAAGTATACCAGGCTTAATAAAACACAAACTGTCTACTTTATATTGGAAACATTGTGCACTAAAAGAGGGTAAAAATTGTGGCCTGCTCCACAAAACTACAGATAATGGAAATACTTGCATGAGAAAATATTACTGTAATGATGACAAAACATTACTTCAAAAAAAAGCACTTACAGTTTTTCCAATTTCTTTAATGACCCGAGGTTCTCTATGCATGAAATACAATTGTTTTGTAGATACAGGTGAGTCAGATTTGTGGCAAAATTCAAGTTAGTTATTTGACTAATACGATTATCATACAAATATAAAACACTAAGATTTTTGCAGAGAGAGATGTCTTCCTAAAAGGAAAACAAAAAACAGGATACTTAATTTCTTCTGAAACTTTTTGTTTTTAAGAAAGCTTATCACTTAATCATTATGTAAGTTTCATTGATGTTAATATAAAAGAACAGTATTTCTTTATTCTTAGCACAGTAAAAACTAGAGTTACAAAATTAGTTCTAGGTTTTAGCATTCTGTAACTATATCAATAAAAGTGTATTTGTTGTTAAGAAAGATTTTCCAAGTCCAAGCAGTTTTTCTTGGAAGCAATTAGGCTTCTTTGGAAGTTGAAGCATTTAACAATTTATTGCGCCAACATTATAAATCAGGTCTTCTTAGTCTTTAGGTAGGATTGGAAGTAAACTACTGAAAATTGGAAGTCATCTAGATATTCAAGAATAATAGGTTAATAAAGGAACTATGATAATGGTATTAAAGGGAATACCATATAACCATTCAATATCATTTAGTTTTTTTAGTAGTAGCTTATAGATTTCAGAATAAAATGAGAACAGTATATTCAGTGACCCACTATTGTCAAATTATATGAATATATGCCTAGAAAAAAGACCTAAATGTTCATAGTGGTTTTCTCTGCATAGTAGAATTACAAGTCAATTTCTTTTTTTCATATATGTGTTTTATACAAATGAACACCAATTACTTTTGAGATAAGAAAAATAATTAAAGGTATTTTAAAAGGTTATCATTTCTTAGGTGCTGGTAGAGTCAGCCTAAACTAAAGAGGCAAGAGATAGAGTGAAATTTTTCACAAAAACATCTCAGCTTTCACTAAATAAGGTCTTTTAAAATACAAGCACATCTTGGTAACTTTAAGTTTACAAGTTATCCTTATCTTATTGTAAGTTACTTCATACCAGTTTGCTTTCCTCCTAACAAAGGTCATACACACTAAAGGAGCATGGATAGTGAGGAACAGAAGGAATTTAAAGGGAAGCTCTGGAGAAGGTGCCTGAGTGGTGAGGGAGAGTGTTGTGGGCAACAAAAGAGAAACAGGAGGTGAGGGCAACTGGATTCAGGGACAAGGGTTACCAGGAAACTGGAAAGGGATATAGACTGGGAGCTGGGTAAGGTTTCTCAAAAAAACTACTGTCATTGTCTTAATAGACAATTTTGCCTGGGACTTTTGTGTTTTATATTCATTCATTCTTTCATTCAATAAATGTGTACTAATAAGAGTCAGGCATAGCATTGGATAGGGAATTTAGAGTGATGTGAACAAAATACACACGATCCCTGCCGTCATCTAGCCTATATGCTTTCAAGAAATTTCCTCTCATCTATAGCTTCAGCATTTTATTATAGACAATGGATACCAACGCAGGTGGCCTAAAATGGCTTTTTGCTGCTGTTAAAAGCTTTTCAAATTAAAACCAAGAATTGGCTTAACACAGAGAAAATATAGTTTCAAAGTATATCCAAATAAACAATCTCATCTGATGTAACAGAGAAAGTAAAACCTAGAGTTATATAAACATTAAATTATGAGCAAAAATGATTTCCTTATTAAAGTTTTGAAATATAGTACTCACATAGTTAATTCTTAATGTTTTGATATGTTAAAAATTTATTGAAGTTGATAGTGATCAAATTGAGACATTGAGAACAATCAACATTTTACCATGAGAGAGATAGCTGACATACTCAAAATATTCAAATCAATAAAGTTATTGGTGAATATGAAAAATGTGTCTTTTATGGAAACAACTAACTGGACTTTTTGGCCAACCCAATAGTTTGCTACACTGTAGAGTATTTTAGGGGAACAGACATATTTAACATCACAATGGTATATTTTATAGAAACTATTTTAATAAGTTTATCATCAAAAGCAGGAAATTAAATGAAAACACAATATAAAGCTGACTACTGAAAATATAGTTAATAACTATAACCAAAATATAGTTAATAAGAAGGTATGCCCTGACACCAATTTCTAAATTTTACATTGCTAATGATATAAAAACAGAAAATAACTTCAGAGTTCTTACAATTGCATCTATGTTCCTGTCCGAAAAATTTATATGTGTTATTTTCTTCAGGTATTGTAAAGTGGTTTCTTCTTTTCTGGATTTAAGGTTGCTGTTTTTGGCAATTAGATCCACAGTCAGTCGAACCATGATTTCTCTATAAATCAAACTCTCAGCAATAGTTTTGATCTGATGCCATGTCAAGAAGCAGGTTTAGATATTGTTTTATGCCCAACTTTCTAAAAATTAAAGAAAAAATGAATAGTATGTACATAGCAATTCAGGATAAATCATTTAGCCTTTTTAGGTTTCTTCTATAAAACTATTTGATTAGACAGTTCATGGACATTTTAGGGACATTTAGGTATTTTTCTAAGTCTATAGACCTAATTCTTTTTACAAAGTTTTTAAAAATATTTTATTTATTATTTTTAAACAGAGGGTAAGGGAGAGAGGCAGAGAGGGAGAGAGACAGCAATGTGTGGTTGCCTTTCACCTGCCTCCAGCTACAGGTCTGGCTGGAGACCTGGCTTGCAACCTGGTTATGTGCCCTGGCTGGGAATCGAACTAGTGACCTTTGAGTTCACAGACCAGTGTCTTACCCACTGTGCCACCAGCCAGGTCTATTAAAATTTTTTAAATACCAAAAATTAATTAAAACACAAGGGTCATTTACTTTTAAGGTTTTTTTCTCTCTATTGAATTATTATTGTAAAAATCTGTTAAAATATTATTTTTCTCTCTCAGAGTATAAAAGGATCTCAAGGAATACCATCTAGCCCTGGCTGGGTAGCTCAGTTGGTTACAGCATTGTCCCAATATGCCAAGCTTGTGGGTTCAATCCCTGGCCAGGGCATATACAATAATCAACCAATGAAAACACAAGTAACTGTAGCAACAAATTGAAGTTTCTGTCTAGAATAAAAAAATAAAAATAAAAAGGATATTATATTATCTAGTGGTCTCATGTGAAGAAACTAAGGCCCACTCTATTGACATGTAAGAATGAGATCAGGTCTCCTGGCTCCTTTTCCCATAGTATCTGTGGTGATCCTAGTTACTAAACCCCCAAATCAGGAAAAGGGTGTGAAAACCTTGACTACATACATACATACAACAGTGGTGTAAAATACTTGAAAATGGGGCTGACATTGAAATTCTATGCAACTATAATCCATACAGAGGTAACAATGCGATATTTCTCAAACCAGACTACCTAGTTTCAAATTTTTCCTCCATCGCTCACTAGTTAGGTAATTTTGTATATGTTACCTCAATTTTTTAATAAAATTAGGACAATATCCAAGGGGTATACATGAGATAATTATGTATAGCATGTTCTACCCAGTGCTTGATACATAGATCAATAAATAAATTATTATTCCACTGTTTTGTTCATAGGTAAGGCAAAAACTGTTCATATTTTGTCTGAAATATATTGGGGCCGTTAAATGAGGGGAACATGCTATTAATCAAATATTGCTGTATATAAGATATGCATATATGGCTCATAGTTTGAAATAACCCATTTTTTTACAATCATCTAGGAAGTATAGCTGTTTAAGTGATATGTATCCCAGGTTCCCCCAATTGTGCTTTATATTTTCTTGTAAAAAATGTAAGCAAAAATACACTTTAGAATTGAGTATTATTATTCTAATGTGTCTGGGATTTCATCAACCAAATACCTCAATTTGTGTGGTATTCTGGGCATGAAAGATTATTGTTTACAGATCAAATTTCAAACACAACAATAATATTGTGATCAAAGTTTCTAAGTAAGATAACTTTTTAAAATCTTGCTTAAAATACTTCATAAAATATATGATCATAAAAATATAAAGAACAAGACCACATCCATGGACCCACAGGTCAGTTTAAAATATAAAACATTAGGCCCTGGCTGGTGTGGCTCAGTAGATTGAGTGCTGGCAAACTGAAAGGTCCTCACTTCAATTTCTGGGGTAGGGGATGGGGGGAAGGACAGGTGCAGGTGTGTGTTGGGGAACACACAGGAGGCAACCAATCAATGTATCTTTCATACATAGACGTTTCTCTCCCTTTTTCTTCCTCCCTTCCCTCTCTCTCTTAAATAAATAAATAAAATCTCTAAAATATTACAAATACATATGGAACCCATCTATACCTTTCTCCCCCTCTAAGCTTTTAAATTCAGAGTTTATCATAAATTTAGACCTCCTTCTTCATGTCTTTATACCTAAACATAGTATTGTTTTTCACAGGTCACAAATGGCATTATTCTGATTTAAGTTTTCTTCTTTGCTGAATGTTTGTTTGTGACACTCATCAGAGTTGATGTGTGTAGCTCTAGAGTATGTGCACTGCTGTATAATATTCCACTGCATGAAATTTACTCTGATAATATATCTTTGGGTTTTTTGATTCTTTCGCTCTTATGATATTGCTCTTGTGGATCTCGTATAGGTATATGTCATCTTAGCACATTTACAATAGCTTTTGCCAGGTTTTCAACTAGGGATGGCCACTTTAGGGTTGCACATGTTCAAAACATGGTTTCTTTGGCCACTATTTAAAAATTTCAGAACCTTTTCTGAAAATTTCAAATTCCTTTTGTACATGGCTAACTGTGGTGAAATGCATATCTTAAAGTGGTTATACACTGCAGGGTTGTCCCCTTAACAGCCGAGGCAGGGTACTGCTGTACAATGCAGGAGCTACCCCATATTATGAAGGATGTGATGCCCCTATCGGGGTAAATTTGACCAATGGGAAACCAGAGCCATGAATAATTTATTCTCCCTTCTTTCCCCTTTCAGGAGACACAGCCATTTCGAAAGGTCCCTCTGAAAACATGTTGTGGTCTCCTGGTTTACACACACTCATATTTGTTCTCTCTCCACCTCCCTCATTCTTTCCCTCTCTCCTGCTTCCCTGAGATAACAGCCCAGCGCGGGGGACAGCTTGAGCTGCTTCACAAGCGCTTGGGAATGCAAGTTGGGGGACCTCTCCGCTTTCATCATCTTGGGGCTCCTTCTAGCTAGATGCAGTGGACATTTCAAATTCGGTTTGTGTATTTCCCTTAGCTAGGCTCGAGCTCAGTGGCTCCAGATGCCCTGAGTCGCTGATGCTCTCAGATTTTCCCCCCTTTTCTTTTCACCCTCCCTCCCTCCATTCCTTTCTCTCTCTCTTAAAGATTTTATTTATTTTCAGAGCTAGAGTAAGAGAAGAAAAGAAACATCAATGTGTGGTTGCCTCTTGTGTGCCTCCAACCCGGGACCTGGCCCGCAACCCCGGCAGCTGCCCTGACTGGGAACTGAACCTGCGCCCCTTGGTTCGCAGGCCAGCACTCAATCCACTGAACCACATCAGCCAGGGTCCTTGCTTTGTTTTTAATCTATTATTTTAGAAAGAGAGGGGAGAAAGGGTGGAGGCTGGGAGAGGGGGAGAGAGGATGGGGAGCATTTGTTGTTCTACTTACTTATGCATTTATTGGTTGATTTTTCGCATGTGCCCTGAGGGGAGGTCCAGCTGCAACCTCAGGGTAAGGATCCAGAAAATCTAACCAACTGAGCTATGGGTCAGGGCAAGCTCCGCTTTTCAGACTAGATCTGCGACCCCAGAGCCTGCTCCCTCAGCTCCGTGGCCACCCCTCCACCATGTCTCCCTCCTCCCCAATCTTGCCTGATGATAGCCATTTATTTAAAATACAGACTTCCAGACTTCTAAAAATTCTAGATGTCTAGAGATAAGGCTCAGGGATCTGTATTTCAACAAGTGCCCCAGGAAAGCCATACTGGCAGGCGAGTTTGAGAAACCTGGCTGTAGAGTTTCTCTGGTCCCCACGCTTCTTCTCTGTTTGCATCTTACCGGTGGCGGGATGAGCCGGTTTAGTAACTGGGTTTGGTAAGTTTCGCCAGTGCCAAGCTCCTGGCAGCCCACCCGTGGTTGCCAGGCGACCAAACGCTCTGGGTCTGTGTGCGGCTCCCGGCAGCAGGTCTCGCGAGGTCTCCGGAAGCGCCGCCCCTGTGGGCTCGTGGGGGTGGGTTCTGTTCTCTGTGACGTGAGGCTGCTGGGTGGCCCCCAGGCAGGGGCTGGGTGAAGGCAGTTTGTTTGACGGAACCTTAAGGCCTTGGGTCACAGTTGAGTTTTCAGTGGACCCGTGTGTTTGCCAGGACAATTTTTGGCAGGCGATCATTTCCCCTTGCCGGATTTTCCCTGCGTTTCAGTGCCCAATCACAGACTAGGGAACAAATGTCTAAATCCAAATTCAGCGCATACTTCGCCCTTTCCTCAGAGAAAATCCGAGTTCCTTAGGTTGGCATTCCAGATTCATCCTGATCAGCCTCGTTGCTTGCCTCCTGCCCTCTATCCTCCAGGATTCCAGTCTGGCACTCGGCCCACTGTGCCCTGTCCTAATAATCTTCACCCTCCTCTCTCCTCAAGATAGCAATAGGACACGCTTTTGTTTCTCTTTAATTCTTGTCTTCCCTTTTAGATCGAAGGACTGGGCCCTGGCCGGGTGGTGCAGTTGGTTGGAGTGCTGTCCCCATATGCCCAGGTTGCGGTTGGTGCCAGGGTGAGGGCACTTACAAGTTACATATTTATAGCTATGTATTTCAACACCAAAATGTTTAATAGTGGCTATTTCTTGGTGGCGGGGTTATGACTGTTTATTTCTCTTATTTTAGTAATCAGGGTTTTATAAAATGATAAAGTTACTTTCTGAAAATCCAGTTTTGATTCTGCTCTTTGTGGGCATTGAAAAATCTCTTCGGCACTGCTGGTGTTTAAAATAGTTTAAAATGGCCCTGACCAGGGTGGCTCAGTTGGTTGAACAATATTCCACAAAGCAAAAGGTCATGGGTTTGATTCCAGGGCAGGGCATATACCTAGGTTGGAGGTTTGGTCCTCTATTGGAGAATGTTCGAGAGGAAGCCAATCGATGTTTCTCTGTTACATCGCTGATGTTTCTCTCTCTCCCCCCTCTCTCCCTCTCTTCTCTCTCTGTAATCAATAAGGATGCCCTCAGATGAGGATAAAATAATAGTTTTAAATGGTTTAATTACTAAATATTTTTAATGCACCAAGTTTAAGAGAAAGTATTTTTTCATTAAAATGTGAAATATAGCCCTGGCCAGGTTACTCAGTTGGTTGGAGTGTCGTTCCCATACACTAAAGTTGAGGGGTATATCCCCAGTAGGTCACAAAAAGTGAGCAACCAATGAAAGCATGAATAAGTGGAACAATAAATAAATTGATCTGTCTGTGTCTCTCTCTCTTGCTCTCCCTCCTCCTTCCTCTCTCTAAAATCAATAAATGAAAAAAAGTCTCCTTAAGATGTGAAATATAATACCTGTCTGGTGGCACACAGTGTTGAATAATCATCTGTGTATTTTCCAATGTGGCAGAAATTTGGCAGACTACAAGAAATACTTGTTTTCAATGCCACATTTGTAAGTTCAGTGTAAAGTATTCTAAGAGTTACACTTTGACAGATGTTGGGAAATTTGTATTTGTTAAAAAAAAAAAAAAAGAGTCTTGAGAATCATTTAAAAAGGTAAGAGGCAATCTTGGAAGAATCCTGCTAAAAAGGACATTTTATTTATTTTTCTTAAAGATTCTATTTATCATTTTCAGGGAGAGGGGAGGGGAGAGAGGCCGAGAGGGAATGAGACATCAATGTATGATTGCCTTTCACCTGCCTCCAGCTGCAGATATGTCTGGAAACCTGGCTTGAAACCTGGTTATGTGCCCTGGCTGGGAATTGAACCAGTGACCTTTGGGTTCGCAGGCCAGAGCCTTATCCACTGTGCCACCAGCCAGGGCTTAAAAAGCACATTTTAAAAAGTCTCCACTAGATTTTCCAGGTAACTTAGATAGAAACACACGTTTTATTTCTAAAATTGTTCTATGTATCTTTTTTTTTTTTTTTTTTTTGGTAGTCTTTGACCTTCTAAAGTACTAAGCAACTACTTAGTTCCTTTCATTGAGAAACCAACATTTTAAAGGCCCCAGACATGTATAAAATCACATAACTGTGTATAGGAAAATTAGCTTTTATGGGACTTAAGTCCTCTTTTTGTGTTGACCTTATCAATTTGTAAAGTATTAGTGGGTATGATAGGCAGACTTCTAAAATGATATAAATCATTTTATTCATGCCCCCTGAGTGTGGGCTGGACCTAATCACTTGTCCCAAGCAATAGAAAAAGAAAAGGCTGATGAGCTACCATTTCTGCAATTAGGTTACAAAAGATTGCGAGTTCTGGCTGGCCAGCTCGCTATGCATTTTTAGCTCGCAGTGATGGATAGAGCAAGTTGCCATTTAGGAGAGCCTCACTTGGCAAGGAACTGAGAATGGTCTTTAGCCAACAGGTAGTGAGGAACTGAGAGTCTCAGTCCCACAAGAAACTAAATGACAAAAAACTACTGTTTAAGCTTGGGACTCATTCCTTCCCCAGTTGAAATTTTGGATGAAACCTCATCCCTGGCCAAAACCTTGATTGCAGCCTTGACCTTGAAGTGGGACCCAAATTCTTGCTCCACAGAATCTCTGAAATAATTAATGTGTTGCTTTAAGAAGCTCAGTTTTGGTTTAATTTGTTATGTAGCAATAAATAACTAATACAGGGAGCGATGAAAACTCCTTTCAGAAGGGAAGATTTACTTAGAACTTTGGGAAATGATTTCCATTTTCACAGGGCATTCCAGGCAGAACGGATATAGGAAGTTGTAGCATAGCTGAAATGAAAGATTTCTTAACAAGTATCCATTTGTAGAAGCTGCAAGTTTTAGAATTAATGCAAAGGAAGTTCTTTGTTTAAAGAAAAAGAAGCTTACATCCAAGGTATTAATCTTGATTTCTGTAACCTGGGGATGATCATTCAATTGAGAGTTTCATGGCCTTTTAATGCCATGGTGTACACCAAAAATAAATACTTGAAAAACTTAGTAACTAATTTATGTCATTGATTAAATACAGTAATGTTATTGCATGGGCTATGTATAAAACAAACCAAAGTATTCCTCCTGCGTTCCAGACATATCCATCCTGCTGGCTGCTAGACATTCATTCCATCTGGATTTGAATTCCTAGAGGCAATGGAAAGTGAACTTTTCATAAACTGAACTCATTTCTATCCTGCACAAATCTAATCTGCCTGTTCTAGTTTCTGTCTTTCCCATGGTCCACCCTGCTACCCAGAGTAGAGCCCAAAATCTACCTCCAATACTCTCCCAGATAGTAGCACCTTCATTCAGTCACTACATCAAGTCCACAGAAACGTGCAAATCCAGCTGTCCTGCCACTGCTCTCTTCACTGAGAATGGATGTGAAGGGCTTTGTCAAGTTTTATGTTTTAGATGGTCTATAACTTTAATATGCAAATTTTCTCAAGTTCTAGTTTTAAAATTCTACTTTGTTAATTTTTAGAGAGTGAGTAAGGGAGGGAGAAAGAAAGGGAGAGAAACATCAATGTGTGGTTGCCTCTCGTGCACCCCAAACTGGGGACCTGGCCTGCAACCCAGGCACGTGCTGGACTGGGAAGCGAATTGTTGACCCTTCGGTTCCCAGGCTGGTGCTCAATCCACTGAGCCACACCAGCCAAAAAGCTAAAAATTCTTTGTTGAATATACAAAATTTTTTTTCTAAAGTGAGTCCCCTCCACCTTCCACTAGAGTCAAATTATAATAAATATGAGATGTGACTAAATTAAGGGATCAAAGCTAAAAATCAGTTTCATTACCTTAAAGTCACATTTATATCATCATACAGTTAATATATCTTAGACTAAAAAATGTTTTCTGAAAAGTATCTTTTACACATTGTTTCTGATTTTCTAATTTAAATAATGTTATCTTTATTTCTAAAACATCTGTTATTAACACCATCTAAAACTTTAGTTTGAACTTTTCACAGAGCATTTACAAGAATGGGACTTATAATTTTAGAAAAAGTTTAGGTTTCAGAAACTGTTCATTGCTTATATTTTAGGATTTTTAAAAAACTGTCTAGGAACCAGGGGTGGGGAACCTCTGTCTTCTAATAGAGATCCAAGACTTTGCTTAAGTTTATCAGGCCAATAATAAGTTCAGCAAAAGTTTAATTAGTTGGTGATGGATTGAGGCTAAAAGTGAAACTCAGCAATGTAATATACTCTAGTCTCATGTCTTTCAAAATAACTTGTTAAAATCAGTGAAAACATCTTTTATATTTGTATACCTGTAATTAATTGCTTTATTTTTCGTTCTTGTCAGCTGTTTTTGGTCAGCTTGTTTGAAAAGAGTTTGACGCCTTTATGCCTGCTTTTGAAAATAGCTGGTGCTTCTTTATTGCATATTTTTGCAATAGTGACCTGAAACTGAAACTTTTTTCATTTTTAAAAATTTATTAAGAAATTGAGAAAAGATATTTATTTCATAATGACTTTACAGTGCAACAAAAATCAATTTCCTGTAAAAAGGTGCTGGGGATGCATAAGTTAGTTAGACCAAGCCCCCTCACCCTACCTTTCCCAAACCCCCCTTCCCCGATGGTGAAGACAGTGAAAGAGGGTGTGGAAGTGAGGAGGAAGGAGGGGAAGCTGTTTGCTTGAGATGAGGGAGACAGGCAAAACCTTTGAGCAGCAGAATTTGAGTTGAGAGTTGAAGAATGAACCAGGCCTGTGAAAACCTAGTAAAAGCCTATGAGTAGGTGTGCCAGGCCCCTGGAGGAGCCAGTTTGAGAGCTTGGCATGGAGAAAGAGCTGGATGAGCCTAAGGACCTAGATGGCTGCAGCATAGTGAGGACCAGGAGAACAGAATGAGGGGCAAGCGGGAGCCAGGTCAGCCCTTAGGCCACAGTGAGATTTGGATTTTGATATTTAGCAATATCTAACTCTTAAGGCAGAATGTAAATTTTCCCTTGGTTAGTAGGAAAAAGTAACTTTAATATATTTATTAAATATAGATTATAATTCTCTTAACTAAAATGTATGTTCTTGTGATGTTATAATATTGTAATGAACATAGTATTTTCAAAGATGCTCTTGGAAATGTGGTAGGAGGAGCCTGAGAATTAGAAAATACAATTTCTACTTGTGTTTCAAACTTTCATATTTAATATAACACTTGCTTCAGTTTTGTTCTTTTATTAAGCAGGGAACACATTTAGTAATCAATTATTTTTAGATCTTGAGATAATTAAAAGTCCACAGTGTTGATGTCTATCTAAATGAATTACCATTTCAATAGTTCATAGTTCCTTAGTTTTAACTTAAATATTAAGGCTGGTTAGAAAGTTTAAAAATAATCTCTCCTAAAAAGTGGCCTTCAAGTATAATTTTCACACCAGTGGCATATCAAGTTAACTTCTCTGAAGCTATGGAACATTTCAGATGGTTGTTATTATTCAACATGGTATGTCCTCAAAGGTAAGAACATAAATTAATTTTTTATTTACTCTAATTTTTGTTTCTTTACTTAACCTGAGAATCTTCAGATAATAGTGTCAAGTATACTAGAAACTTGCAAGAAATGATAGATGGATTACGTAGGAGTGGAAGTAAATGATTAAAGCTCAACACATATACATGTTTTAAAGGACTCATTTACTATCATCAACAATACAAATAATGAATTGAATATAAGGACAGAGTATAAAGTAGCAAATTCTAGGAACTAAAGTGAACCATTTAAATTAACCATTTATTTGGAGATGAGCTTATATCAACTACTTTTTCGGGAAGGTAAAGAGTTTAAAGCCATGATTGTTAACAGTAAACATATTCACAGTTGTATGATAGATTTTTATAATCCTCTAAAACCTTACATAATGGTTACAGAACTCTATTCAATACATTTTACTTCTTTTTGCATATGCCTCTTAGGTTATGAAAAGTACAACTGTAGTTCATCAAAATGTACCCCAAGGCTCAATACCATTTTACTCAGTCATTAGAAAGTTTAGCATAATTGCTTAGCATAATCCAAAGAAAATAGGAGTACTGACATCAGGGACTCTCCAATTTGTTAGGCAATTGTTCCATAATTTTTGGCACCAACATAATCCACATGTTGAAAAAGCAATTAATCATTGGTGTTAGTTATCAAGCTATGATTTTAGCTCTTTCCTCCCCAAACTGACTTGAAATGACAGAATTAGTTCCTTATTTCATTTTTGTAATATTCTGGTTTCTGAGATCAAAAGTTTTAAGTATGCCAGTCTGGTTACCGTTGACCTGAGTTTGGTGTTATTAGTTTTCTAAAGTAAGTAGATCATAACTTGATATTTACAAAGATGAATTATATTACTCCCACTGATATTTGGATAAAAGGTTTAGTAAACTTTAGAAAACTTACAGACTGGTTTCCTCAGAAGTTATTTGAAGTCCTTAAACAAGCATTTTGGTGCAATGAAGGTAAATTTATTTTCTGTTGGAAGTTGTGTTGAAAATAGGCCAAAATGAGAGAACACAATAAGATGTTCAATTTTCCAACTGACATTTTGCAAACACAATGATATAGACATTTCAGTTATTAAATAGTGAATGAAATAATTACCTCATCATAATTTGAACATCATCATCTTTTACTTATTTTATATCATGAGGATAAGCATAAATAAGCATTGTCTTTCTGTGTAGTATGTTTTCCTATCTCCAAAACCTACCTTCCCTCAGAACAAAAAAGCCCCCCACATTGCTCAACAATGCACGTGCCTTTGGAATTCATGGTTAAAACAATCCAGAAATAAAGAAAGAAACCTTGGAACTCAACAGTCTGTGTTCAGTTCAGTTTATTCAGCTACACGTGGATACAGTGCAGACTGAGCAATATAAATGAATTCTTCTTTGCATGCATGACTTATGCATCTGTACCTCATCACTCACGGGACAGTTTCTGGAAACTCTGAGCCTCTGCAGTATGTAGTACTCCAAGTCAACAGTTTCTCTGATTCATTGTAAAGTTACTATGCTTCTGCCCTTCTGTGTTTATTTTCAAGTGGCTGCACTATGGGGCAGTTTATTATTCTATTGTGCAAAGCAGTGATTTTTCAAAATCCTGAATCCTAGGTAGTCATTTGTGCAATTTGTGACAACAATCTTCAGACTAGATCCCTCAAATGGAGCACTTGATGTTTGGTCTCAGAGCTTAGTTTCTAAATTCAGAAACAATGGAGCACAATGGTTTCTCTTTCCATTGGCTCTTTGTGCTTGGCTGTACTACTGATTTCTAAATAACTTCTAGTGTGGTGTTTTACTGTTAACCAATAAATAAAACATGTAGAATGAAGTCTTCATGTAACTGGACAAGGAAACCTAAAAATGGTACTAAGTATATACATCCTCAACAATATACCTGTTAATGCTGTTGAATTGTTTGGAACTGACTTCTCTCCCCATCTTCGCTCCAGCCTATGCTTCCAGCCCATTTTATTACTTGGATTGGGATAAAGTTTTTGACAATTGACATTTCCTGTATGTTATCACCAAAGAGTTTGAAAAATTATCTCTGCAAAAAGTTTAAACTCATCAAAAAACAGACATACTTAGAAAATGGCCTATTCATCTCCCGAATAGCTCAAGGCTGTAAGACAATACTTTGCAGGAAAGGGTGACTCTAATTCATTCATTTCTGAATGATGGCTATAAATTGAAGGCTGATTTCCTAAAAGCTCAATAATATAAATATAAAAGTGATCATGACAGTACATTAAAATTTAAAGATACAATTTACATATTTGTAAAGGACCTTGCTTTTTTTTTTTTAAGATTTTTTAAAAAATGATTTTATTTATTATTTCCAGAGAGACGGGATGGGAGAGAGGCAGAGAGGGAGAGAAACATCAATGTATGATTACCTTTCACCTGCCTCCAGCTATGGACCTGGCTTGAGACCTGGCTTGCAACCTGGTTACGTGCCCTGGCTGGATAATTGAACCAGTGACCTTTGGGTTCTCAAGCTGGCACCTTATCCACTGTGCTACCGGCCAGGGTCCAGGACCTTGCTTTTTAATAAACTACATTCACAATAAAATGCAAATGCTCCTTTCTGCCTGGGGTGGGCCAGTGGGTAGAGGGGACATTGGCGTCTCTGTAATATCCATTTCACCTCTCAACGTGCAGTAGTTCTGCATCTTGGGTATTATTGACCCCACTCTCAACTGCAGGGATGACCCTTAATAGATCTAAAGCAGTCATTATGCATAATCCCAGGGGTGGGCTCATGACTCAAGTTAGACCAATCAGGAGAATTAAGTGTGAACCTTACTTTGACAATTGTGAGCTATTTCGCCTACTGCCTGGTACATTATGCAGCTGGTTTGGTGGAATCAGCTTCAGGGTGAGGTCAACGTGTGGAGGGCGGAGCTGGGAACCATACCAACAAGCCTAACCTAACTGTGCTTAAACTGGATTTAATTCTGAACCAGACTTAGGTTAACCTAACAAATTCTTCTTGTTTAAGTAACTGGTTGTGTGTGTGTTACTTTTGTTATCCTGGGCATTTTTCATCATACCAAGATTTTTTTTTTAGTGATTTTTAGAGTTGAAGTAGGTGAGGAAGAGAGACACGATTTGTTGTCCCACCTACTAATGCATTCATTAGTTGACTTTTTTCTTTTTAAATTTTATTGTTGTTGTATTACATCCATCCGGTTGACTCTAATATGTGACCTGACAGGAGATTGAACCCACAACCTTGGCATTTTTGGACAAGGCTCTAATCAACTAAGCTACCTGGCCAGGGCTACACTACAATGTCTTAATTGATTAGGTCACCAATTTCAAATTAAATGTGGGTAATTATATTCTTGGAATGAAAACTGCCAGTATGCTTTGATGGTGACTTCAATTACTCCTTGCTCTTTCATGTCAAAACCTTAACTGTTCAATCACATCTGCGAGAGAAACCTTAACGAGCTTGTTAGTGTTCCTACCTCAGCGATTCAGTATGGTGTTGGTGTTGAAGGCTATGGCAGTAAACAGGTTTTGGCTGCTTGTTGAACAGTCATTTTTTTTTTTTTAAGGCACAAAAATGGAGGTCAGGTTGAGCCATCTGAAACTGGGGGTGCCTGCTTTTATGTAAGGGATATAAAATGAGACCAAAATGCTATCATATCATCAACTGTCTGAGAAAGTTTTTGGATACTAATGGTTATTGGCTTATTCATCTTGCCAAAGACCACCTCATTGCTGTATTTAATGGAAATTCATCTTGCCAAAGACCACCTCATTGTTGTATCAAACGGAAAACATTCAGGCTTTGCTTTCCTTGACTTCTTGGCAGCATGTGGTTACTGGTAAATACCTCTGAAAGCTTTACTTGACTGTTCCTGTGATCTCTTCTGCCATTTTAAAATTTGATGTTTCCTTGATTCATCTTGGGTCCTCTTCTCACTCTATTTGCCATAGGTCATCTCATCTGCTTTCACTCAGCTCTCACCCCCAAATCTCTTAAGAGTGCACTTAGAAATGTCAACCTAGCACAATTCTGCTGTAAGACTTGTTAACTCACTACTGCCATTACGATAGTCCAAAAGGCCCCTGTAGGATCTACCCTCTTCTTATGTATTAAAGTCATCTCTTGCCATTTTCCACAATTCTACCCAACCCTCAAGTCTAACTGAATCTCAGTTCAAGGATGTGAAGTTCTTGTTTTCTGACTCTGGCCTCCCACACCGTGCTGTACTCTGTGTGCAGAAGCAATAGCTTTCCCAACATGCTTTTCCTGGCTGTCCTCCTGCCTTTCAACTTTCAGCCTAATGCCAGGCACTTCCTTCATGCAGCCTACATGGGTTAAGTGTTTTTTCCCCAAGAGTTCCGCAGCACAGTGTATTTCTCTTTCATAGCAATATACTTTCATTTTTGTTTAGTCAGTTTTGTGAGGACAGTGGTCACATCTATCTTGTTCCAAATATCGGCCGAGTAAAACTGGGCCTGGCTCAGGAAAGGCCCCTGATGAATATATGAATGACTAGATACCCTGTGGTGGCCTCTGTCTCAATAAGTTATTTGATTTTCAGGAAAATAATTTGATATGATTTGGTTAATGTTTCCTAAGAAGACAAAAACACCATGCTAAATTATATATTTTTACTAATGGGCTATCAAAAGGAAGTCCTCAAATAACACTGTTTTATTCAACATCATTTCATTATAATGTTGTTGAGATGCCCTAGGAACTTAACTCTTATTTATATCATTTATCATATGATAAAGTTGGCTTTGCTGCAGCTCCAGGACCTTCAGTGAGGACTTAACGTACAGACAAATTGAAAAGGGGCTCTGATAATAAGTACGGCAAGTGAGATGCTGAAATTCTTTTACTAATTTAGAAAGGATTCTTTAAAAAATAGAAGGGTTCTAATATTTCTTTCCCTCAATTCAAGAACACTAAGAGAGACTAGGAAAATAATGTAACCCCTCCCAAAAAACAATGAAACAACAATTTGATTTCAAAGACTTTTATTACAGGATGTTAGTACGTTCAGGACACTTCAGAGCACCTTATACTTCTAATCGGGTTTTTGGTAACTGGTTTTAAAGTGTTACTTGAGTTATTTTTCTCATACTGGCTTTCAGGCAAAAGTATTACTTAATGATTGTTTAAGAGATGTTAATTTGATTAAACAGTTTATCCTTAATAACCTGAGACATCAATCCATGGATAGCTTCTATGGTAGTTTTACAGCTGGAAAGAAAAAACACATCATATAATGTCATAAGACCTGAAAACTGTTTCAAATTTACAAGTCCCTCCATTTCCATCCTTGCCCCCACAGTAATGATTTTTAGTTCTATTCATACTCCCCAAACCATATCAATTTACAGTTTACTCTTGTTATTTTTTAACCTCCTGCATGTCTTTTATCCACTTCACTACTTATGAGCACCTTCACAAGGAATAACAAAGTAAAGTTTGTAACAATTCCTAACAGTTAATTTCATTGCTTATCAGCAGTTTGGGAAAAGTTTTGTTTCTGAAAGTCACTAAATTATATATGATTCATAATGATTGATTCCAACATTACATTAAAATCTGTTATTCCTGCCCTTGTTTATTACTTCGAATAATTAAAAAAATTTTTTTAAAGAATTCTCTGCTTTTTCCTGAAATAATCACAAACATCCTTCAAGTAATTAGAAGTCAAAAGTAGGTGAGTGAGTGAAGAACTTAGATTTTAGAAGTGATAAAAAATAAAAACTAGCACCTCCCCCAAATGCTAACAATCCATTAATAATATTCAGAAGAGATGCAATTCTTGTAAAGTTACCCAAAAAAGGAAAGTTCTATACTTTTATACTATTATTTGTGTTCTTCCTACTTTTCTTATATAATTGGAAGCTTTCCCACAGTGAATTTTTTGCTTCAAAGGACAGTGAAATATAAATGTAGATAAAAATTACAAATCACAGACTTAGAGAGAAAAACGAGGAAAAACATACATTCAGAGTAAGTCCCAAAATTGAGACCTAATGTCAAAGGAAAATGCAGTTTTTATCCAGACTCCTAGCTCTACCTATATTTTCCAAAGAGCCATGGAGAGAACCAAGGAATAGGGTAATTTTAACCCAAGAGGGCTACTGCTTCTCCTTCACTTTGTCTTCCCTTCTCCTTTCTTCTTCTCACCCTCCAGTCCAGTTTTTCTTAAAATAGATACCAAGGTTTCATGTTTATAAAGGGGTCAACATACTTTCTCCTTCTCTGCCCCGAATGATCACATTAAAATTAAGAATTTTATGAAAGTAAATGTTACTTAGGTAGTCTTCCCAATCCTGTATGCATCTTAAGAGCCACACAATTATTTCCTAAGTTATCAGAGCACATATCCCAAGTTAGTTCCTAATCAATCTTGTTAGTGAAATTTGAGGTACTAAATAAAAGATCATTTCAGAAGAAAAATGAGATACAATCATTACTGTACTATTTTGGGGTTTAAATTTTATAAAAATTTGAAAGTTTGATAAATTCAAGAAATCCTACTTTAATCCATCTCAGAAGGACAATTAGATTAGAATTGTTTAGGATATCCTTTTGCAAACGTTTTTCTAAAGAAGATTCAGTGATTGATTGGTTTTCCTTGTTACACTTTCTAGCTGAACCTAGAAAAGGTGACTGAGAGTTTTTCATAATATTAACTAGGTCTTTAAGCCTTTAATGTTCTTATCTAATGTCTCCTAAATTTTCAAATTTAAAAATCAGCCTTTGACAACTCTTAAAGGTCCCACGAAGTTAACATTCAGGTACTATTCTAAGTTATAAGAAAGTTAAACCTTAAGGAATTTGAATCCTACTATTATTTGAAAAGATTTGATTCATTTTTAGGGAGAGGGGAAGTGAGGGGGGAGAGGATGAGGAGAGAAACGAAGATGTACAAAAGAAACATCCATCGGTTAAGTCTCGCACACCCCACAACTTGGGGACTGACCTGCAACCTAGACATGTGCCCTGACTGAAAACAAACCTGCAACCTTTTGGTTTGGGGGATGACACCCAACTCACTGAACCACACCAGTCAGGGCTATTATTTGCACATACTGAAGCAGAAAGAGAGGCAGATTTGCTCTTACCTGTCTCGTGTAGCTTTGGCAAGTTTGTCTTCTGACTTTCGGTCGTGTGTTTCTAATCCCAACATGAAACTCCCTCGTCCCAGCTGGGCTTCTGACTGTTCTAATTTTTCAGACAAATCAAAGACCTGGCCAGTGGTATAGTCTGCATTCTGTAGGGAAAATGGTATTGTGTCAGTACACAATACAAATTTGCCATGAGACATACTTAATGTCAATTGATTTTCTTCTATATAGAGTATGTCATTTGCAAAGAATTCCACCACAAAATCTATGCAAATAGTCAGTAAATTAAGATGTCAAAGGGAAACTTGCAAAAACTGACTCCAAAATTCAAGCAGTGCAAGTGGATAGTTTTTCACCCTTTTGTAATTTCAAGATTAAATTGGACACTTTTCTTTTGCTAAAATTTATTATTTGATATAATGAGGGGCTTTCACAGTTCTGAGCCCAGGTTTTGGTTCTGCTGCAGATTACTTTGGGAGGCCTTGAGAGAGTGACTTTACTTTTCTGCGTCTTTAAGTTCTCTTCTGAATGTGGGGGGTGGAGGTGGTAATTTTTACCTTAAGGCTATTGTGAAAATCAAATGAAGTAGCATATATAAAACTCTTAGCGCTGTCCAAGGCACCTGACAAAGCATTGGTAATTGTTAGCTAATTTTGTTATTTGTTCTTTTTAAAATTTAATGACATTTTACTTTTATTTGGAATTACTCATTTATATAAGGATACTCATTTGACCACTCTAATGCAATACACCCTGTAGATGGAAAATGACATTTCATTATTTGCTCTTGTTCAACTTCCAGAATTAGCACTTATGACATATTTAAAAAATAATATTATTTTGGCTTTTCTGATTATAACATTGATTGCTACTGCAGAAAATCTGGAAAACATAGAGCAATATAAAGGAGAAAAAACACATATAATCCCTCCACCCAGCTATAACCACAGTTGTATTTTAGAGTATTGCTTTATACTCACACGCACACCTACATTTGGTAAGGTGGGCTATGTGGTCTGTCCCTAAAGTATTGGCCATGCAAACTTTTAATTATATTGTCATTAGCTTGATACTTTCGGGACAGACCTCATACATGCAGGGCAGGGAAAAAGGAGGGGCAAAAGTAGGTTTCCAGTTGTGCATATGGGGGAAGACATGCCAGTTATGATTATTACAACTGCAAATCTATTTCTGGCCACCCCTGTACATACCATTTTGTCTCTCAATATTTTACTTTCAGAAAGAAAAGTTTTTATAGTTTCATATGCACACTTAACTGTAATACTTGAAAAAAATTTTTGTGGGACATCTTATTGAGAATGTGTCTAAAATACAAAATAAATTTTCATAAAGATGAGTTGTGAAGTGTCTATATTCCATTTCTTCCCTGTATCTTCAACAGAAGAACACAAAGATGGAATAAACAACTTGGCAACAACCAATGTGTTATTCTATTTGCCCAGTTTATAAGACAGTGTAGAGGAAATAAAGTTCAATCACCAAACGTGAGAGATTACTTGCTGTTTTCATAGTTACTATAAGAGTGCCCTTTAAAATTCTACCAGCTCACCCTCCAGTTCCCTTTCCTATGGGATCTGAACACCAGCCTTAACGGTCACTTAAAAGTAGAAAAAGTAGATGGATGTAAAACAACAACAATAAAATTAAAAAAAAAAAAAAAAGTAATTCTGAAGGGGGTTTCACAGTGCTTGTAGTTTGCTCTATAGTATGTGGGCTAGTTTCAATCAGGGTAAAAAATAAATAAATGAAATAAAACACTACCGGCTCTTCAATGGTTTTACAAACTTATATATAAATTATATTCACTTTGTCTGGATCTAAATGGTTTAGGACATGAACACCATCAACCCTTCCACCCTCAAACACACACACACACAGTTTGGGTGAAACCCCAAGATTTATAGACCACTTCATATTTGGAAGATATAGTTCATGCCATGAAAATGGAGGATGGCAGAAAGTTATACTGTTAAAATGAAATAAAATGACATCAATTATATTTTAGACACAGAAAATAAACACAAGGAACTAATTTTTTTAACTAGAAAATTATTTTTTTCCTGGTAGCTTTAAAGTTACATGCTTTAGCTGGGAAAGGAAATTAGTTGAACATGTATTTATATACTTTACCTAAAACACTGTAAGAAAGGAAGAAATATAATTTAACCTTTTTCTGGATTATTAATGCCCTCAATGTATGCAGTGCTGGAGTACAGGGACAGCCACAGGCTGAGGAGGTAGGTTTGCCTTCACACAGATTCAGGCTGCTCTGGTCCTAGTGTTTCCCCCCCCTTGCCACCATGTGTCACTTCTGGCTGCTACTAGTATACTTGCCTCTAAGGAAACAACACATATAAAGCATTTAGCAGTGTCTGGAATATAAGAAACACTTAATAAATGTTTGCTGTTATGATCATTCTCCTTCTTCTAATTTGCTACTCCTGATTACTGAGGATAAAAAGTCAGAACATAAAACTTCTCGGAATTGTGTTTCAAGTAATAGTAAATATGCTCAAGTGAGGTCTTTCCTCCTGAATACAATGAACCAAACAACAACAAAATGTATTGAGGACTTTATTATATGCCAGGCACTTTGCTAACTACTTTATATTAAGTATTTTATTAATTTTCATTATTTCTCAATGTACTTAATGATGGAGGCACAATTATCATTGAGCCCAAGAAAGGCTCAGTCGCATTAAATAACTTTCTTAAATAACTGGCTATAAGGTCACATATAGCCAGAAAAGTGGTGGCAGTTTTTTGAACTGAGTTAATTTCATTCCAAATATTGTGGTCCTAATCATTATGCTAAATTGACTCTATGGAGTTGCCTACTTTAAAAAAAAAGTGAAAACAAAACAAATAACTAAAACATAAATACTATTCCAGGCTAAGCTCTAGAAAGAATAGATCAAAGCTTGTTAAATATCCTTTATTATTAGGTTTTAATGATTGTTTATCTTTTGCCTGGTACCTGCTACTTTAGGGTAATGCTATTCTTATTTCCCATCCTTTGTCCATGTGCTCCGGAAGGAGATTCTTCTACTCCTGCCCTAGTCAAATGCTTGCCTTGGCCCAGGTCAGGTGTAAGGATGGGCATGGGACGAAGCTAATCTCAGACTCAATAAGGCTTTACCTTGGGGAGAGAGGGACAGGGGCAGAGAGAAAGGGAGAGCTGCATGTATCTTGATCTTTCCTTTTGAACGCGAAACTAACAGGGTATAAAGTCTGAAACTAATGCTACCACCTTGCTTTCACATGAAGCCTGGAACTGAACCCAAATGACATAAAAACTAACCTGAAAGAGAAGCATCAAGGCCTCATAATATGGTTTGAATGCAAATTTAGGTGAAGCTAAGCTAATAAGCCTTACTTCTGAACCTTGCAGCTTATGTGATTCTCCTTTTGCTTAAGCCATTTTGGTTGGGTCTTCAGTCACTTGTAACTAGAGCTCTACCCGAAATACCTAACACAACCAAAAAATTGTATTTGCATTTTTCTGTAAGTCTCTTTAAGGCAGGGGCAGGTCTCAATCTCCCCTGGGCACTGCATTTGCCATTTAGATTTGGTCTCAATAGTATATGACAGAGACCAGACCTTTGATTGGCCCGTTATCCTACTCCAGCTCTGGTCATGCAGAACCTGACCCCAGTTCTGCTGTCTTGGCCAACTCAGATATAGCCATTCCGCGAAAAGGAGTTTAGGATGTTGAACATCTTATGTAGCTTAGATAAAATTCAAATGCATTCCTTGGAAGCAGAGTACTTACAGTAAGCAAGCTAGAGGAGCTCAGCGTGTTCACCCAATACTTATTCCATAAAAGCTCAAGCAACTTGCGATCCAAAGAGGACTTGAAATATGAGACTTCTAAGGCATAATATCTAGGAAACAAAAGTACAAACTTAGTAAGTAAATAAAAAATATCCAACCACATCATATAAGCTGTAGCCAAATTTAAGTTTTTAGTCCAATAGAACAGGTAACCATGATTTTCTTTTTCTTTTTGCCTAATGTAGTAGGTTTTATGTAGTTTCTTCACTCTTCAGGGGTACAGTTTCAAAAAATCATCTGCTTACTATATTTCTTGTGTTATATTTTTTTCCCTCTGTAGCACTCAAGAAATTTCAGAAATATCAACAACCAATCAGAATTTCTGAATGACATGTTTATCCATGACATTGAGTTTATTTATTAGTTCTAAATAATATCACATAAACTTAATGAACTAGGGTCAAGTAATTTTGTTAGGCTTTTAAAAATACTGAATATGACATGTGGATTCCCCATTCTCCCCCTTCTAATCCCCTAATTAGGAACTACTGCTTTTTGGAAGAGTAAAAAGTAGGTCCTTAAAACACCTAAAATAATTATTATTGTTTCCAAAGGTACCTAACTTGTAACAAGAGATAGCAAGGAAAATTTGCTTAAATGTCTGAAAAACTCTTTTTTTCCAAGTAACAAGTATTTAAATATTTAAGTTCTGTACATTAATGGCTCCAAAAAAACACAAGGATTTCTTTATCTTAAGAAGCTTACCATTTATACAGAAGATGTGATATGAGTCTACAAAAAGTTTGATAACATACACTGAGCAACAATAAGTGATGCTATAGTGCATATATAAAATCAATCCCCGATGAATTAACTGTTCTTTGTGTTGACAGATTGCCTGAGAAACCTCAAGGGAAAGCAGGGTCAGAGTGACCCTTACATGAGACCATGGTGTGGATATCTTGAGAGCAGGGAGAGCATTGGGCAGAGAGCATCGATTCACAAAAAGGAAAGCCATGAACCATGTAGCAAGAACAGAAGAACTACGTGAGGAAAACCTAGAAGCTATATAGGGGTCTAGTTGATGGAAGATACTACATAAAAGGCTAAGAAATTTAACCCATGCTTGGAACTCATGGCAGGTGTCTGCGCAGAGCAGTGATATGGCCAAGAGGGTTTTAGGCAGCTGGCTGTGGCGGGACATGTTAAAGGACAGAAGCGAGGGGCCAGGATACCACAAAGGATGCTGCTGCAGCAGGGCCGACACAAAGGGCTAAAGGCTCAAGTGAGTGGCACAAAAGACAAAGACACATGAACAGAACAAAATTTCTTGACCACCTGTCAAGCCCTGGGTGTTTTACATGCATTCTCACTTATCTTCCTCCCAATCAATAGGAAATATTTTATTTTGGAGAGTCAAGACCTTGTTTAAAGCCACATAGCTAGTAAGTGACAGAGAAAGGATATGAGAAGTTTATTGCCAAAAACTTGCCAGTCTTTATTTTTATATCCAGAATGCAGACATTATGAGACTATTTAAGCAGTGAGGCCCCAGGAGTGAGGGTCAGGTGGAGGGGTGGGAGCAAGGTGAGCTGTAGAAAGGGGAGCTGTACTCCTGACCCCTGATGAAAAAAGATCAGAGGGGTTGTTCTTGACCTTTTCATCTCATGGAACACGTAAACTAATTACTAAAGTTCTGCAGCACATCAAAAAATATATTTTTTGCTAATCTGACAAAAAATAGGTGTAATTTTGATTCATTCACATGAATAGCTATCCGTGTGAATAGCTGTTGTCATTTTTATTTGACAGTGGAAGGGAAAAGAGGGTAGGTGACCCTGACGAAAACAGTCAGATACTGCATGTTTTAAAAATTCTTGAGCACATCTCTTAAAAATCGCTGAATTAGAGGATGAACATAGCAAGATATACTCAGATTTATAAAGGGTGGAGAATAAGGGTACTCAAACTTGAGGGGCTAGAATATACTTTTTTTAATGTTTTAAGATGTATAGATCACCTTAATGTAATTTCTGTTTTAATGCCATAGGTTGATACAGTAATTTTTTGGGGGGGCATCTAATGTATAGTAATTAGCTGCAAATATGAGTAGCAGAGTTGAAAACGAATATCTGAAACAACTGTGGAGCTAAATCCTCACCTTCTGCATAAGAAATCAATAATAGATCCTGTCTAGAACCAAAAATCAAGAAGCAGCACTATCAGCATGTTGTTTCAAGGTACTATGGTAAATACTTAAAGTAATATCTATAATAGTTTAAGTGACTGCCTCCGGGGGATGGGAAAGGGACTAATACAAGACTTATTTTTCATAATAAGTTTCACAGAACCATTTTGCTTTTTAAACTATGTGCTTGTAAAACACTGGTAACATACAGGATAATTAAAAACTTATTTTCACTGATATTCTTCAAAGTTAAAAATATTAATATCTATATTAGATTCTATGTTTAAAACAGACTTTGAGTATGCATTATAATCTGGGATTTAAGGCAGAACAAAATCAACATAAACTGCAAATAATAGCTCATCAAGCAAACACTTTATGAAAAGGTTCTATAACCAACCTGCACAAAACCCTGCTCTTTCAACTTGGCAGCATTTCAAATCATTAAATATTTGAAATAAAAATAAATTAAGCCACTTCTTTGCCTTGTGAAAAAGTTTACTCTTTCTTATTTAGTAATTCACCCAAGAAAGAAAGAGTATATCTTTGAATATTCTAGCAATTTCAGGTTCAAAATTGTAGGCTACAGCAAAGTAGCAGCTAGAAAGTGGCCATTCCTCTCTTAATAGGTTCCTATTTCAGAAAAACATGAAACACAGACTTGTTTGGATACAGAAAGCATAGTCTGCCTCAGTCTTTCTTCTTTGTTTCAAAAGCTGATGGTGGTGGTTAAAAAAAGTAGAGGAGGTATTAAAAGTATAAGCTTTTGTCCACTACAATTCAACTTAAATAAAAGAGGAAAATGATGGTTACCCTGCAAATGAAACGATCACAGCAAAGGTATTTATACACTCAGGGGCGATTCTCCTAAACAGGAATGGCTTAAATTGTTTTCAATATGGCAAACTAAGTGATTTAATCCTAAACCTTTATTTATTTAGTTATTTTCTAAAGACTTCATTATTTTTTTAGAGAGAAGGGAAGGGAGAGAGGCAGACAGGAAAAGAGACATCAACGTATGACTGCCTTTCACCTGCCTCTAGCCACAGACCTGGCTGGAGACCTGGCTTGCAACCTGGTTATATGTGCCCTGGCTGGGAACTGAACCAGTGACGTTTGGGTTTGCAGGCTGGCACCTTATCCACTGTGCCACCAGCCAGGGTCTCATTCCAAACATTAAACTGAAAAGTAAAGCAGAATCCATTTCTTAAGATATATCTCAGGGTTGCTTGAAAAACACACATTTAAAGCCTCAATTTTAGGAATTCTGGAATTTTCCAAGAATTTCTAACGAGAAAAATTTTAAGAGTGGTAGTAGCATATGAGTAGTCCAATTGTCCAGGCATTCCTTGAGGTTGGGATGGCAGGCATGGAGAAAATGGGCGACCAGATAATCATTTAATCAACTTTTTTTTTTTTTTTTGGGGGGGGTGCTCACCCTTTTATGTGACATGCTCTGTTTTCAATGTTAGGATACAGCAGAAAATCAGTTCTACTTACATGAAGTTGGCATTCTCATGGAGTCAATAACAAGGAAGTAAAAACCTATCAGTTGGTGTTAAGTGCTAACAAAAATGAAGCAGGGAAAAGGAACACAGGGTGATAGGAAGAGGCTACTTTAGATAGGGTGAGCCATACAGAAATAGGAAAGAATGTTCCAGACAGAGGAAATAGCAGGTCCAAAGGCACTAAGGCAGGAGGAGCCTGCCTGGCACATCTGACATCCCTTAAGGAGGCCACTGTGGCTGGACCGAAGAGAGCCAAGTTCAGGAAGAGGAGATGAGTCCAGAGAGGTTGTAGGGCTCAGGCCACAAAGGGTTGTGAGGGCCAAGGGAAGGATTATGGATCATATTCTTGGTGAGAAGGGAAGTCCTTCTGAGAAGGAGGTATATCGATTTGACTTACATTTTAACTGAAGCAGTTTGGTGAACTAAAGACCTTTAAGGGGTGAAGGGTAGAAGCAGGAAGACTAGAAGGCTAGTGCTTTGGTTCAGGCTACAGATGGCTTGGGACAAGATGATGATAAGAGGTGGCAAAATACATTTAGAAGGTGGAGAAAACTGTCCTCATTGGTTTCTTTAACACTGTAGAAAACTGAGATGTATGTAACTCACATACGTAAGATTTACTATGTTAAAGAAGTACGCAATTCAGAGGTTTTCAGTATGGTTTCTTTAACTTTTGGAGTGAAAATGTTAAGGAAGAGGTTTTGCTACCTGGAACCTGGGTACTTTTAGGCTGCAGATAGGCTAGTGCCAGGCTGGTCCTGAATACAACTGTTTTCAACTGCTAATTTCATTAATGGACCAAGTACCCTGTACATTCATGTTTATGATTATCGGAATGACAAATAACATGTTAGATTAAAATAATTATTAATAAAAATTCAAGTATTTTTCTAAACTTGTACGTTCTTACTACTATTTTAAAAAGTATTATAAAACACATTTTGTCTGAACCTTTCCTCTCATCTGTAAGGTCTCTAAGGTTTCTTATGCCTCTGACATCAGATGCATTTTTAAATTACTTACTGTTTGCAGTGTACACCAAAGTCTTCTATTTTATTAAGTGGGATAGTCTGGTACTCAGAAGGTCCTTCATCAGGAGGTTTGTAGCCCTAAACAAATAATGAAGAAAACAGAAGATTAAACAAAGCAAATCAAAGGAAAAACATGTTTTACATGTAGTTTTGTATTTATAGAAACATTAATTTTGGGGAGCCAAGTAGGGAACCTGAACATTCTAGTATTAATAATGTATACTGCTTAGTTTCAGGTGGGGTTAAAAACTGGATGTGCTTTATATTAATTTTGCTTGTCCTTCAGTGATGTACACTTGTGCAATAACTGTTTTAGATTGCAGGGAAGGGGACAGATGTATTTAGCTTCTCTAGTACCTGTTTGAATGCCATGGACATGAACATACTTACTAACAAATGAAAAATGCTTTTCTAATAAAATTAACCATATAAAACAAATGTATTATCTTCTGCTAAGGACAATTAGTGCTAAGGACAATTTGACTGCAATTTAAAAAATATTATTAAATTGTTTTAGGACAAAACAAGATACTAACCATAATATATCTTTAAAAATAAGTCAAGTATTTAGAATTTAAAAAGTTATATGGACTTAAAATTTCAAAAATTACCTTTGGGTATGTCCTAAAGGCTCCAAGATTCACTTTCCCTGCAGATATTGTTCTTGTTGGGTCAATCTACAAGAAAATCTATTTAATTATCTGCTGACTATAAAATCTCTATATACTTCCATTTGTTTAACCATGACAAATTTAGAAATACGTATGTACATATAACACAATAGGAAGTATGTCCTGAAAGGATAAAGTCAATGTCAATATAACTAAGTTTGTATGGCCAATACTTTTGGGATAGACTTTGTCAACTTACACACAATAATTAAAATAACTAAATACTAGGAAAGAAGAACCAAACAAATAATTCATAAAACTTCAATGAAGAGTTAAGTATAGAAATATCTCATCGTTACTTTAGAGAGAATAGATCTAGTTATTATACTACCTAAGAATATTATTAGAAGATTACTTTTTCAAAAAGTTTTTATTAGATGAACAATTTCTACCTTCCTCACAGTAGCCCAGATTGTATTAGAGCATGGAACATAGCAAGTGCTGTTCTTGCAATTCCTGATGTACTCAATTCATTCAACATTGACCGAACACCTACTACATGCCAGGAACTGGGACACAGATGGTAGGATCACCCTCATCTTACAGAGCAGGGGAAGGGACACAGAGAGGCTAAGTAACTTGTCCAAAAGTCCCAGTTCCTAAGAGGTGGCATTCAGATTCAAACCTGGGCAGATTGACAACTGACCCTTGCTCTTACCACATTAGTTTTATTTCTCAATATACTTTAGTAATCTTTATGAAGAGCTTAATTAAAACTGGTTGTAAAAATACTTACCACCACTGCTACAAATGGCTCCTGGAATTGCTGATTGAGCATCTGAGTACTAACATCAATCCCGGAAAGCCAGCAGCCATAGCCAGGGTGGCTGTGATACCAGCCAATCGCATTCTCAAGGCGGCCAACCTGACAAATGGAGAGGGCAAGAGAGCCTCAGGGTCCTGTTTGATCTTAGAAATAGTCATTTATCTGTTTACATAGCATTTTAATAAAATAACAGTGTGCAGAAGAGTTCATAGAATACACTGCTTTCTAGTTAAAAAAAGATGTTTTGAATACATGCCTAAAGCACAAAATTAACAAGATATAAAGGTTACTCAGTTTCCTTCCTACCTCTTTCCCCCAGATTATCCACTTTCTCAGCTCAGAATACACATACACAGCTGCTTACATATCTATCATCCAGGGATATTCTTTGCATACATGTAGATTAATGAAAACAAACCCTAGGGCATACTACATACAGTAGTCACACGTTGCTTTTTCACTTAAAATATTCCGGGGTTTGTTTCATATTAATAAATATAAAAACTACGTTTTAATTTTACTTTTTAAAGTATGGTTGGCAGTTCATTGTATGGTTATACCATAATTTATTTAATCAATTTTATATTCAGTAACATTTATGTTGCTTCCAAATTTTTGGTTTTAAATACACATCTGATAATGAATGTGAGAATTAGAAAATTTATTTGAGATATAATCAACATATAATACTATATTCAGGTATACACCGTAATGGTTTGATATGTATATATTGTGAAATGATCACAGTAAGTGTTAGCTAACATCTATCACCACATGGTTATAATTTTTTTCTTGTGATAAGAAATGTTAAGATCTACTCTCGAGTGTGAGGATTTATTTTAAAAATTCATGCTAGTATCATACATATCTTATACAGAAATTGTTGAAAGTAACTTAAAACATAAACTTAATGTAAAGAGGACAGCTTTAAGTTCAGAAAGTCAGACATCACCATGAGACTTGGAACAACATTTTTACCTGTTTGGCATTTTCTATATATGCAGCCATGTACTCATATGCGGCAGCCTGAGCGTTTACTCGGGTTTCAGTGCCCTCTACAGGCAAAGCAAAACTGTCCATAATGATCATTGTTTCACCATCCACCTTTCCCAGCATCAAGCCCATCACTTCCAAGTTGCCTCCTGATCTGGCATGCATCACCATTTTCAGCAGAGCCAATGCTGAGATTTTGCAGTACTTAAAGTAATGGTGACTACAAAACAAAAGCATGGTGTAATTAACTTTTTAATAGGAAGTACAATTTCAAAAGAGTTTGTCTGAAAATAATGAGTAAGTACTGAAGAAATTTATGGTGGTGAAAGGGGGAGAAAGTGTAGAATATGGCAAAGAAAAAAAAAGTACAAAAGGACAAAATTTCTGCAGGAGTCAGAAATTATGAACATGTCACAGTCCTGCCAAGTATTTCCCATTGGGGGAAGGGAAGTGTATGAAATAGTTTTCTAGAATATACTGTTCAAGTGAAAAAGAGGTAACTACATGACCAGTTCAATAAACTTTTTCTCCTTTAATTTTGGGATCACCAAATCTCTGATTGTGATTCTGGCTGGCAATGCCTAACTATTCTCGGGCATAACCTTTGGCTTTGTGGTTAAGAATGCGGGTTCTGCTATCCATCTGCCTAAATTTGAATCCGTACAACTACCAAGTCCGAGCTGAGGCCTTGAAATAACCATTTAATATCTGTGCCCCAGTTTCCCCATCTGCAAATGGGGATATTTCAGAGTTGATAGGAGGAAATAAACTAAATGAAGTAATGTATATAGTCTTAGCTTAGTGCCTAACACATACTAAACTTTTGTGGGATCAGCCTCAAAATTAAAAATGTAGCCCTGACATCTTTAGTTCTACCATAATCACTACTTTAGTTTGTTATCTGTAGATATAAGTAAACTACTCTTGAACAAAATTAATTTTCCAACTCACTGATGTAGCCCAAGACAGCTGAGAGTAGAAGTAGAGCTACAATCAGACAGTGAGGCAAGCTGATAGCTTCCAAATATTTAATAGGTTACATCGACCTAACATGCATAGCTTGCTATAGAAGCAAGCAGACGACCAGGCAAACAGGCCTATACAGAGTGGTCAATGCCTCTGAAAACCCTTTTTAAGATGTCTGCCCACAGATTTCAATTACAAATTGAAGACGGGAGACTTGCTTTTGGGAGTCAACACATGAATTAAAATCCTGGCTCCTCCATTTACTGGAAAAAGTTATTGTGCTCCTATTACATACATTCTAGACCCTTTTAATATATAACTCATCTAATATTCATGAATATCACCAATAGGTCTTATTTCCCTTTGACAGATAAAAAAAATAAAGATGGAGCCCTGGCTGGTGTATCCACTCAGTGGATTGAGTGACAGCCTGCTAACCAAAGGGTTACAGTTTGATTCCCAGTCAGGGCACATGCCTGGGTTGTGGCCTGGCTCCTCAATTGGGGGCCACCACACATTGATGTTTCTCACACCCTTTCTTTCTCCTTCCCTTTCTAAATATGAGTAAAATCTTAAAAAAGAAAAATAAAGATGGATAAGTACATTTCCTAGGGTCAATCAACTAATTAGTGGCAGTCGTGAGATTTGGTCTTATGTCTATTGCTCACCTAGGAGTTTTTTTTGCCTCTGTGATCATGAAATAAAGTTACTTATTGTATGTCTTTGCTTGTTTTCTTATTTGCAAAATGAATGAAAATACAGTACTGGGTTGTCATGAGGATTGTATGACATGGCAATTACCAGTTCAGTGTTCAGTCCGGATTTAAGAATTCAGTAAACATTGCTGGATCTGAATACTGACAGTTAAAGCTCAACTTGTAAAAAAACCTATGAGACAGATGAAGTATGATTCTTGTTGTTGAGTACCGCTCCCCTTTCTCTCTCCCTTAAAGACTGTGCTGTTTGCTTTCTCCCTAACAAAATCTGATCTCAGGTAAAGAATCCTCAACTTGTCATCACTCCTAGGGACACAGGGATTTTTAGAAAGGACAGGAAGCCTTACGCTCTCTCAATGACTTTTAGCTTACGTGAACTGGTGGAGTAACATTTTGGGAGACTGGGTAGGGAGGGCCTCGTGTGTTTCTGAAATAACTACTAGCAATCAAACGATTCTAGATCTCTAAAAGATGGCTCATAGTTAAGGGACCCTTGGGCTGGCTCAATTTCTGTAGATGCTGTCCCCGTAATCTGGGATCAGGGGAAGGTCTCAACAAGCTGTGTACACCGACACAGGGCTCCAGGCAGTGTGTATGGCATATGTTACAATACGGATGTTCAGAACTGACACCCCCAAATCACGGCTTGCCGTTTTTCCTCTTCCATCCTTCGGAAGCAACCTTTTTAAACAGAAAGGGGACCACGAAGAAAGCCCCGCTGGTGGGGCTTAGGCTCCCCTCGTGGGGATAAAAGACCAAGATTTCTCAGGTGCATATTCTTTCTCCTTTCTGTTCAAGAAAAATCAAGCTCGCCACCCCCTTCAATTTCCAGCCCCCCTTCCCCGGGTCTCCTGAACTCCCGCCGCCCCTTCCCTCCCCAGCGTCTCGCCAGGGACCTCCTCACTCCTTAGTCCAGGGCTTCGCCGCCAGGATTTCTTGCTGCTGTTTCTTGTCGTATTTGTAGATTTCATCGATGCTCTGGGCTTCTTGCATGTTGTTGGCCAATTCCCAGGTTTTCTGGGCCATACAACTCCCGGACGCCGCCATCTCCAGGAAGCCGAGACGCTGCCGCCTCCACAACCAAGACGCAACTTCACCTCGCCGGGTTTCCGGGTGTGGGCTCGGGACCCCGCACCACGGGTGCAAATTCGGACTAGCCTCTCGAGGCAGCCATGACACCTAGAACCGGAGGTGAAGTTGGTGCAGACCATTCGGAGATGGCGGGGTCTGTGGCGGGTTCGAGGATGTAAACAGCGCTTACACAAGTTCCAGACAGAGGAATCTTCTTGTGGCGTAGGGGAGAACAGGTTATTTGGAAAATTATATGTGTAAGTTAGGACAGAAAAAAAAAAAAAGGTTAAGTATGAGAATGGTATAGTCTTCCGCACCGGAAGACGGGCATGTTAACTGTTTTGCCAGAAATTGGAATCGTCCTTCTGTGTTCGTACTGCGCAGGCTCAGTCGCCGCCATGTTAACGTGGGTAGATCCCTACGCTGGGTTAGGGGGAAAAACTTTTTATGCGGGTGTAGGTACCTTATATGAAATAAGTTTGCTAAAAGAGTGGAAGATAGGAATATCTGCGGGGAAACTGACGTGTAAATAGTTCTGGATGCTGCTTGAAAGATAAACATGGCATCCTAATGTACTTACAGGGGAACCGCTGCACATGCGGAGAATCCTATTGGCGCCCGGTGCTCTCCGAGACCCGGTACAGCTACAGGACTTGCCTGTGACTTAGCGCTGTTCTAAAAATGTCCAGTGTCCAGTTTCTGTGGTAGTTTAAAGTTTAATTTTCACCATTGCTGTGGGAAACCACGTCTGTCTTGAGACTGAATTCATCTCAACAGCCTATTTGTTTTCTTCCAACAGTTAATTTTAGGCAACAGGAATGAGGGGTGGGGAAGGAGAGGTAGGGCAATCAGGGTTCCACCGCGTTAAGCCGCCCCGGGGGAAGCTTCGTCAGGGTGGTCGAACCCTTTGGGGCTTAACTGCTGACTTGATCGTAGTCTAGCAGAACAAACAGCAAGAAGCTAGAAACCAGAGAAATTCCCTGCTGAAAGCAGGCGTACCGACAGCCCTTGCCGTGACCCCAGATAACCCTATAGGCAATGATCCAATAATTAAAGTGAATCTACATTGCGGCTTCCTCGTTTCCCACACCCAGGACCCGTCAATCAAAATGAGAACTGCTCTGCCGGAAGGCAAATAGAACTTGGCTCGCCCTCGCTGCTTTACATTGAAGTGTGCAGACTCGAAGAACAAGGGCTCCCGCTTTACTGTCATCGGCAGGGCCGGTTCTCCCCCTTGAGGAGTCCTGCGAACCACCGGGCGGCTGGGCGGCCTCCCAGCCAGCAGGGGTCGCTCCCAGCTCCACGGCCTCCCCCGAATCCCCAGTGGGGGCGGTGCCGTGCTGGGCAGTTGACGAAAGGCGGGCGGAGGGCTGGGCCTAAGAGGCGGAGCCGGAGATTGGCGGTCCCCGCCACCTCCTCAGGCCGCAGAGAATCTCGCTGGAACGCTCTGGGTTTCCCAGGACGCGATCCGGCTCTCGGGTAAGTGTTAGCTGGCCTCGGGCCGGCCACCGGCCTGAAGGGGTTTGGCCAGTGATGGTGCCCCGGGGTGGGGGTGGTGGGAAGAGGTTCCCGGAGGTCCGAGGTCTCGCGGCTGCCAGGCTGGTGGCGGTGTCGGGGTTACGGGGGTTTTGCGGGCCGGGTTCCCTGCTGGGGGTAGTCTCGGGACCGCCAAGCTAGGGCGAGTGGCCAAGTTATGGGTTTGGGGTCTCGCAGCAGGGCGGGGGCCAGTGCCTGGCGCCCAGGCTGGAGGTCCTCATTGGGTGGTGGTCCCGCCGGGGGTGGTGCCTTCCGTCTGCAGTCTGGACTCGCGGGGCCACGGCGGTGCCGTGGAGACCCAGTTGCTTGACAACGCGTTGACGCTTCCTTATGAGGCCACCACCCACGGCGCCCAGAGACTAGCTGTGCCTCGGCTGCTTGGCACCGGCCCTGCCCACCAGCTGGGTCCCCGCCGTTCCACGAAGGCTGCCTGAGCACCTTCGCTCTTCCTCGGTGCTGGTTAAATGTTAACGTCTATTGAATACTTGTGTGTCCGCCACTTTTCCCAGCGCTTTGCTTTGAAAGTGCATTTTATTTGATCACCCAGTGCCCTGTGAGGTCGGTGCTGTTACGGTTCTGGATCCACCTGGCTCTTTGAGTTTGAACCTGTTCCAGCAGCCTTGATTTTAAGCTTGTTATGTGGGACACAAATCCACTTTACAGTGATAACCGTAGGGACTCATCTTTTGAGAGTCAGGCTCTTAAAATTTTAGGGTTAAAAACAGCTTGGATTTCTGAGAAGACTAAATTCTAAAGTAAACCATCACTAAGTTTACAAACCGTTTGGAAAATGCAAGGACCTAAATGCAACCATCATAAGTTGTAAGAAGACATTTGTCCTTAGAGAGGTCCTCTTTTAAAGGAAAACATGGGTTTTCATCCTGATAAGCTAAAAGGAATCCCATGGAAATCAGTGAGATGCTGAACCCCCCCTCCCCGCCCCCCCATTATTCTTTCTCCTGGGAGGACACTGACTTTCTGGTCAAATATCTGCCAGTATGCTCCCAGGGAAGAAATTTTGGGTCTCCTGCGGGTGACCTTCTGGAAGGGAGCAGGTGCTTTTAGATAGGGTGAATTTAAACAGGACGCTTTCAGTGCAGTTTTTTTCAATTGAAGTTTCAGATAAATGATTTAACTAACAAACTTTGAACAGAGTTGGGCTATTTTTTAAAATCCTCATCCAAGGCTATGTTTTGATTTTAGAGAAGAAGGCAGGGAGAGAAACATCCATCAGTTGCCTCCCTTACGCACCCACACCAGGGACCGAACCCACCGTGCCCAGACGGGGGATTAAACCTGAAACGTTTGGTTGTACTGGGCCAACCTTCCAACTAGCCTAACCACTAGGCCAGGACTTGGGTTACCTTTTAGCATCATTCTGACCGCTTTCCTGAGTGAGACACAAAGGTTTGAGCAAGTGTTTTGGCAATTTTCCACTACCCAAAGGCTCACTAATTCATGCTGCTGCCCTTGGTCATCATTAGTGATGTATTAACAGCTGCTAACAGACTTAAAAATAATGCTGTTATATACAGGCATACCTTGGAAATAATTGTGGGTTCAGCTCCAGGCCACCACAATTAAGCTAGTCCTAGGACCCACCTGGCTGTTTGAGTTTGAACCTTAATTTTTAGATTGTTATCTGGAATTTGGATCCGATCCAGATTAGGATCTTTTTGCAGGTGAAGGGTCTCACCTTCAATTTGTAAAGAATGCAACATCTGTGAAGTGCAATGAAGTGAAACACAATACAATGAGGCGTGCCTGTATTCACTCTCCCTCTGCCCCCAGCAACCTGGTGTTTACTTCTTAGCAACATTTAAGGGGGTTTGTCAAAATTTGGGTGTGCCCATGGAAGTAAATTGCTCATCTGCCAGGAGAAAAAGATTGAGCATCTTTTCTGTGGTGGGAAGATCTCTAAAGGGGCTGGGGCAGATGAGGCAGTAAAATGAGAAACATTGTCTTGATTCATCCCACCCCCCCCCCCTCTTTTTTCTGAGGCTGTTTCACAGACTCCCCCTGGTGCTATCACTTCCTTATACCTCCTTCTGTTCTGTTCTCCTGTGCTAGGCTCTTGTTTTCCAGTTAACTTCTATAATTTTAACTATCATATTAAAAAACTGCTACATCTTTTAGCCTGGACTCAATTCTGAACTCCAGACATATTGAAGTCATTTACTTGTTATGTTCACTGGGTCTTTAATGGATGCTACACATTAAATCCCGAAAGTCTCATCTGTTTAGACTGTGAGCCACTGTGACAGGTGGCATAATCTTGTCCAAATTGGAGGGCAAGGATCATATCTTAATAGTGTTTGAACTGTGTCTCAGTTCATCTCCTAGCATCTAGAACCTTAAAGCCCTTCATTAGGAGGGGTATTATTTTCCGTTCCTTATACTTCCTTAATGGGGAGGAAATTTGCATTTTACTCAGGAGGGAAAAAGATAGGAGCAGCATTTTCCCCTTTCTTTGTGGTTGGTGAAACTGGGAGAAGGTATTAGGTGCACACTATAATTTCTGGGTTCTCTCTTTTTCAGATTTACCTAAGTTTAGCAAAATGAATATATTCTGGTTTACTTACATTTCTATCTGTATGATAAGCATAAAGGACCTAAGTTTAAGATTTAAAGATGTTGATTTGGATTATGACAACCAACTATCAGTTATTGGTGATTTATATCCCATTGTACTTTAGAGGCTTTTAAAATATAAAGGCAAGGGCAGAGGGAAGGAAAAAGGGGATAGATGTAATCAAACAACAATAAAATAAAATTAAAATATATATATATAATAAAATAAAATATAAAGGCGAGTACTGAGGTATATGAAGACTATGAAAATATAGTAAGAATAAATAAAGCAGTGGTGATTTATTAATTTCTTAAGTGTCAGGTATGCCATACATTTTATATGCATCATTTTATTTTTTTCTTCATAACAACTCTGGAGTAGATATTTCTATTTACTGAAGAGGAAATTGAGGGATGGAGAGGCTAAGGAATGTATTTGAGGTTAATTGCATACAGTCAATTAGTGACTGAAAGGGGTTTCAAAGCCAGGCCTTACAGTTAAACTGTTGTCCTGAAAACTGTATGTCTTCTATGTACTGTGTAAAATCTGGTAATATCTTGAAGAAAGTTGTCATTTTACATTATAGAGTGAAGGAAGACAAAGAATCCTATTTAGGTTTCTTTCAACTGATCTTTCTTGTAACATAATCTTTAAATTATAAATACCCTTTTTCTATTTTGTACCTAGGCTGTACTCGTTCAGTCTCTTGGAATCACTAAGTAATTCTTGAATAATTCTGTAGTTGAAATTATTTTATGTAAGTTGCCACAGGCTTTAGGAGTAAGAAAGAGAAAGTAGTCCTGACCGTTTGAAACTGGCCGTACTGTCACCAAGACCCTGGCATTGCCAGGAGCTGCCTGACGGTTCTGCAGAGGCTTGGTGTTCTTGTGTTGAAGATCAGCAGTTGCACAGCACATCACCATCAGACCAAGGCTACCTTTGTGTCCATGATGGATCAAAACATAAACAATGCCATTTCATAATCATGTCCAAACACAGACAAAATATGAATGTTGTCCAAGCCACAAAATGCCAGACATCCCCTCTCCCACCTTAGATGAGTGACTGCTGCCTCTACCAGTTGCAGCTTTAGCTTCACCCTGTAGATAAAGTTTTACTCAGATGGTCAGTCACAGAATTACCCTCACTTCCTGACAACATTAAATCCAGAACAAAGCTTTACTTCCTAAAACCTTCTCCAAATCATCTAACACAATTCCAAGTCCTGTAAGTCTTTTCTCCTACCCTCTTAGTAAAATACTCCAGTTCCCCATGGTGGGCATCAAAGATGCATCTCTCCTTGAAGTGAGGAATAAACCCAACTCAATAACTGCAGTAGAGTTCCTGTGTTCTTTACCTGGAGGGCATTGCCAGGAGGAAGTTTATTAGTGTCTTTGACTCTTCAGTTTAATAGTAGAGTTATCTCTAATCAGATTAGACTGGAGAACAAAATTGGGAATGATTAAACAAACTTATATCTGGTAAATCTCATGTTTTAGTTATAGCATATATTATACTCACTACCATTGTTTAAAAATGTTTTATTATTATAGTTACTATTATATAAAATCAATTCTAGAATTAATAATTGATGTTAAATTATAGTAAAGGGAAATTTATAAATTCAAGGGAGAGATTTTCAAAGTTGTTAAAGAAATGAACGTTATGTTAATAATTGTTAACAGTTACGTGCAAGCCTTAGTTCAGAATTAAAAGAGGCTTGTTACTTTTTAAAATTAATGACATTTTTGTTTAAATTATGTATAAAGTCCTGTTGCAAAGTAATATACATATAATCCCATCATTATCTTTTATTTCTATCAAACAAAATAGGAAAATTGGGGATTTTAAGTGATTTTTTTTTAAGCATGAAAACTGTTTGTTGTTGAGTTGTTTTAAATTTCCACTAGAAAAATCTTTTGTGACAAATAGCAGGTTAAAATGACTAAATATATTAACTTTTGTTGGCTTGGAATGTCTTTTACTCTAGCCATATTTTAAAAAATGTTCTTTTGGAAGCAAATAATAGAATAAAATTTATATATTATATACTACATAACTGATACAAGTTTCAACATATTACTTTTGGGCAAAGCTTGTTTTTCTACAATTTTTTACAAATTATTATCTCTCAAACATTAACTTCAGTGGATGCTTTTTTTTTGTTTGTTTTTTAAGCTCTTTTGCTTGTGATTTTGCTGACTGGTTCTTTCTCATATATATATATTTTTTCCACAGATTATTTTGACTTGGTTTTCTTTATATCATTTTTTAAATTACTCCTTTGTTTTTTTTCTAGTTCAGTTGTTTTGTCACCCCCTCAAGGGAACATTGCCCAGCATTTGGTTTTGGCCCTTGCTTTTCACCCTGTCTGTTCTCATTTACCACAGCTTCAGCTATTATCTTTGAAATAGTTAACTCTTAAACAAACATACCTAATATCCATTGCTTTGAATTCAAGTCCTGAATTTCTCACTGTCAGCTGGATATTCACCTAACTCCAACTTAACATATCTAAATAAAACTTCTGCAAACAAGCCAGCTTCTTATTTCTGTCCAGGATTCCATCCACATTTAGGTTCTAGGACTTAAAATTTTGGTTATCAGTGGCTCCTTCTTTCTTGCTATGTAGCCAGTTAGTCACTGAGTTTTGTGGGTTTTTAAAAAAAGTTCTAGGTTTAATGATGAAGGATAGTCTTTTCAAAAATGCTGCTGGGACAATTTTATATCTGTATGCAAAACAAAAACAAAAACAACAAACAAACCTTGGTGGCCCTACACCATTTGCAAAAGTTAGAACAGATCAACTTAGATATAAGAGAGAAATCTATAAAACTTCTTTTTTTTTTTAAAGATTTTATTTCATCATTTCTAGAAAGAGGGGAAGGGAGAGAGGCAGAGAGGGAGAGAGACATCAATGTATGGCTGCCTTTCACCTGCCTCCAGCCACAGATCTGACTGGAGACCTGGTTTGCAACCGTGTTATGTGCCCTGGCTGGGAAATCAAACCTGCGACCTTTGGGTTCGCAGGCCGGCGCCTTATCCACTGTGCTACCAGCCAGGGCTATAAAACTTATAAAATAAAATGTTTGTGATCTCAGACTGGGCAAAATTCTTACATATGACACAAAAACAATTGGCTAAAAGTTGATGAAATATGGATAAATTGGAACTTCAAAAAATTAACAACTTTAGCTGTGAAGAATATCACATAAGTGTTTAAATAGCAGCTTTATTTGTAATTGCCCAAAGCTGGAAAACAACCAAGATGTCTTTCAGTAGGTGAAGGAATGGATAAACTGGTCCATTCAGACAATGGAATATTACTCAGCACCAAAAAAGGAATGAATGATCTAGCCATGAAAAGATAATGAGAGGCCTTAGCCGGGTATACTAGTCTGTGAAAGAAGCCAATACTGTATGGTAACAACTATATGAGAGACATATAAGGCAAAACTATGGAGAGAGTGGAGAGGTCACTGGTGGGGAGAGATGAATAGGTGGAACACAGAGGATGCTGTGCCATGTCAGGCAAACCTCAACTGAGGACTGTTGGGTAGGCTATATCAAAATCTCAACATTATAAAAGACAAAGGCAAGTATGGACATGTTTCAAATTAAAGAAGGCTAAAGAGACATAACAGTGAAATGTAATACCTAACTTAGAATGGATCCTGAGCTGGAGAGAGAAAAATCTGTTGTAAATGACATTATTAGGGCAGTTGATGACACTGGAACATGGGCAGTAGATTAAAAATAGTAGTGATACTTAAGTTGATAATTGCATTGAGGTTATAAACTAATCCTTTAAAAAATTTTTGATCCCTGGTCAAGGATATGTTTGATTTTTAGAGAAAGGAAAAGGGGTGGAGGGGGGATGAGGCAGAGAGAGAGAAGTATTGATTAGTTGCTATATGCTCCCTGACCAGGATCAAACTTGCACCCCAGCTGTGTGTCCCAAGCAGGGATCAAATCTACAACAGTTGGTGCATGAGATGATGCTCCAACCAAATGAGCCACTCGCCCTGGACGAGAATAACCTAATTCTTAATAAATATTAAAACATTTATGGGTAAAAGGCCACGATATATGTAATTTACTCTCTGAATAATTTTAGAAGAAATTTTGTGTGAAGGGAGGACTTGTGTGAACACTACAAAAAGAACAAATGATGCAAAATTGTAACGATAGGTAAAAGGTATGTAGTAGTCCTTTGTACCATTATTGTTTCAACTTTTATATAAGTTCCAAATTACCTCCAGTAGTTAAAAAGAAAAGTGCGTCCTGGCCGGTAGCACAGTGGATAAGGTGCTGGCCTGCAAACCCAAAGGCCACTGGTTCCATTCCCTGCCAGGGCACATAACCAGGTTGCAAGCCAGGTCTCCAGCCTGGTCCATAGCTGGAGGCAGGTGAAAGGCAACCATACATTGATGTTTCCCTCCCTGTCTGCCTCTCTCCCTTCCTCTAAAAATAATAAATAAAGATCTTAAAAAAAAAAAAAAAAAGGCAAG